>CAUYRT010022295.1:0-104728 GCA_963574885.1 Lepilemur ruficaudatus
ATCATTAGTCATTAGGGAAGTATAAATTAAAATCGCAATGAAATACCTCTTCACACTCATTAGGATGTCTATATTCAAAGTCAGTAACAAGTGCTAGCAAGAATGTAGAGAAATGGAAACCCTCACACATTGCTGTTGGGACTGTAAAAGGCACAGCCACCATGAAAAACAGTTTAGCAGCTTCTTTAAAAAGTTAACAAATTTACTATATGCCCCAGCAATTCCACTCCTTACATGTCTACCCAAGAGAAATGAAAACATTAATTCCATACACAGACTTGCACACGAATGTTCATAGCAGCATTATGCATAATAGCCAAAATGTGAAAACAACCCAAATGTTCATCAACTGATGAATGGATGAACAACATGTGGTATATCCATACAGTGGAGTATTATTCAGCCATAAGAAGAAATGAAGTACTGATACATGCTACAATATGGATGAACCCTGAAAACATTATGCAAGGTGAAACAAGTCAGTCACAAAGACCACATATTTTATGATTCCACTTACATGAAATGTCCAGAAAAGGCAAGTTTACAGAAACACAAAATAGATTCATAGCTGTCTGGGGCTGGGAATGGTTCTTAGCTATAAATGGACAACTCTTTAGGGTGATGGAAATGTTCTAAATCTGGATTGTCATGATGGCTGCAAAAAAATTTACTACAAATCATTGAATTGTACACTTAAAATGGATGGACTGTATGGTATGTAAATTATGTCTCAAGGTAGTTTGAAAAAAATTAATGTCCTATGATAGATTAGTGATAAAGTTGGTCATTCACCATATACCATTTGAGAAGGACTATTTATAAGTGACAATTACAGGACTTTTCTTATAAATAAATTGTGTGAGTTTAAGTACAGACACACATTTTGATAAATTAAAGGCTTTTGGGACTTAGCTTTCTGGTTTTAGTTTACATTTCTGATAGCTGGAATTACCAGATAAACAACAAGTTACGCAAGATGCAAATTATAAAGCAAGACACAGGTATTTAAACCTTCCTTGTTTAACCAAAATGCAAAAAAAAAAATGAAGCTAAAACACTAAAAATTTTAGAAGTTGTTATCCAGATTAATGATTATTTTTTCCTCAAACAGATAAACTAAACAGCTCCTCCAAAAAAAGGTTCATATATTATCTGTCTACTGGCATGAAAACTCTTGCCTGTTAATGAAAAATTTACTTGATTATATAGAATTTTTCAAATATTTATAAAACCAAAATTGGCAAAAGGAGAATGAGGAGGCAAAAAGATTACAAAAATAATAGATCCCACTAGTCTTTTTAAAAATGTTTTAGTCTTCTAGACTTCCCCCTTCCCCTTCTCCATCTGCCAGTTTTGGTTTGTTTTGTTTTGTTTTTTGAGACAGAGTCTCACTTTGTTGCCCGGGCTACAATGCCGTGGCGTCAGCCTAGCTCACAGCAACCTCAAACTCCTGAGCTCAAGCAATCCTTCTGCCTCAGCCTCCCGAGTAATTGGGATTACAGGCATGCGTCACCATGCCCAGCTAATTTTTTCTATATATTTTTAGTTGGCCAATTAATTTCTTTCTATTTTTAGTAGAGACGGGGTCTCTCTCTTGCTCAGGCTGGTTTCGAACTCCCGACCTTGAGCGATCCACCTGCCTCGGCCTCCCAGAGTGCTAGGATTATAGGCATGAGCCACCACGCCCGGCCCCAGTTTTGGTTTTAATCTCTGAAATTTATTTTTATCCTTGGAATTTTTATTTATTAAATTTAAAACAGAATTTTTTAGAGTTGCCATAAGGGTACCTTTGTGCACCAGGTGGTAATGAAACCCCAACAGAATTGTCTCTAGCTCCGTTTTCAATTTTATTTAGTTTAACAGTGTGAAGCATTCAAAGGATTTTGAGACAAACTGAATGACAGTATTAGAGAAGCAGAAATGACTATTCTGAAAATGTCAGCTGGTAGATTCATACCATGAAGATTATCCTGGATAAGAACAAATAAGACTCTATTATATAAATCATTTGGTACAATAAAATTCATTGTGTTAGTGATATGAAAAGTGCTTGTACAGAAGAAAATGTGGCAAGGATGAAAGTTGAGTATCATGCCTTTCACACCTATATTTGTTCTAGAGGAGAATTTTATATGAGGCACTGCCATCTTGGATCTATTCCAAGAGAATTTAGATTCTAAGGTACCAAAAAGCACTCTAGTTTCATGTCATAACCCTAAAGGACAGTGACTGATCAAGAATAATGATAGAAAGGAAATATATCTTGTCCAAATAAGTTTCCAGTTTTAGTCTTGAGCTAAATAAATAAGCTTACTTAAGTTGCTGAATCCAGGGAATGATCCGTTTCATATCATCATTCACAGACTTCTCCATGTCATCCAGAGTGGCTTGGTCTACAAAATAAAGAACTTCATTAAGTAATTGCTTACATGAGAAACATATCTTTATCTAGGTAGCCTAAAACTTAAATGAAAATTATTATTTTAGGCAGAAAATCGCATTAATTTTGAGTCAGAGAAAAACTTAATTAAATGCATCACTAGATATAAACCAACCTAATTTGTTTTCCCTCTTTAACATTTAGGGAGAGTTATAGATAAGACAACTAATTAATAGCAAATGTGCACTGGCAGAAAGAACAAGTAACAAATACATGAATTAACTCTTTGCCTATATTTATTTCCCCAAACTTTTAGTCTAGTTAATTAGTATTTTTAAATTTTAAGTATTTAAAACTCCTAGTATTACTAGACTTAGAACCTTAAAAATTATAAAAACTGAAAAACTCCACTTAAATGTTTATTTACTAAACACAAATGGTCTCTGGCATATGCAAGAGCTGCTGGCTGAAGACTGCCTTGCTGATTATGTCTCTTTCAGAATTTTTAATGACACTAAAAAGTACTAATAAATATTGAGCAAAAAAGTGAGATACAAAATGATTCCAACTAATGAAAAAAAAAGTATAGAAAAAATAAGATGAATTTCACTCTTCAGGAGTGAACTTTATCTCCCCAAAATCCATATGTTGGAAGCCCTAATCCCCATGATAGTAATTTGGAGAAGGGGCCTTTGGGAGGCAATTAGTTTAGACAAGGTCATGAGGGTAGGGCCTTTAGGATTAGTTGCCTTATAAGAAGAGACACCAGAGAGCTTGCTTTCCCACCCGTGTGAAGATACAATGAGAAGGTGACTATCTACAAGCCAGGAAGAGAGCCCTCACCAGAAACCAACCCGGCTGGTACCTTGATCTTGAATTTCTAACCTCCAGAACTATGAGAAAATAAACTTCTTATTTAAGCCATTTGTCTATGGTATTTGGTTATAGCAGCTTGAGCTGCTAAGTAAGACAAGCACACATCCCTAAAAGACTATTTTCTACTGCTTTTCTCATTATTATGTGTTCATATTTTTATTTGAGTATGTACTATGTTAATAATCAGAAAAACAAAGGAAAAAGTTTTAAAAAACAACTGCCTTGTTGGTTTGGAATCATAGTTAAAAGAATTCACAAATGTGCCACTTAGCCATCATAAATGTGATGTCATTCAAAGTAATGAATCCAGTTTTCCATGAGCAGCCCATAGAAAAACAGCCATACAATATAACCAGGAAATCCTTTATTTTCAACCTGCCTAGCTTAATGTTAATGTCAAATGGCAAATGTGCTAATATATTCAAGAATGCTGTTCCAGTAGCAGTATAAAAAGACTAAGTTCCTAGTATTTCATCATTTCAGAACACCAACTCAGTAACTGAACAAGTTAGAAATCAAACTTTAATTTCTATTGTGTTAAGCCAGAAAAAAATTCTTTCCTCTAGGACTCTGTACCCCAAGTCATCTTAGATGTTTCTATTGTCATAAAGATATTCTTGGCCGGGCGCGGTGGCTCATGCCTGTAATCCTAGCACTCTGGGAGGCCGAGGCAGGCGGATTGCTCAACGTCAGGAGTTCAAAACCAGCCTGAGCCAGAGTGAGACCCCATCTCTACTAAAAATAGAAATTAATTGGCCAACTAAAAGCTATATAGAAAAAATGAGCCAGGCATGGTGGCGCATGCCTGTAGTCCCAGCTGCTCGGGAGGCTGAGGCAGAAGGATCGCTTGAGCCCAGGAGTTTGAGGTTGCTGTGAGCTAGGCTGACGCCACGGCACTCACTCTAGCCAGGGCAACAGACTGAGACTCTGTCTCAAAAATAAAACATAAAATATTTTAAAATATTTGGCTTTTGTTAAAAATATTTTTTCTTACATTGAGTGATTATATCATTTAGTAACTTACCAAGTCCATAAAGCATCAATTGGAACATTCCAGAATGCAAATCTACAAAAATGTGCAGACACTCCGAATTACCACAGGGCTCCAAGATGGGAACAACAAGAGCTGGAAGTGCTGTCTCTATAGAAGCTGAATAATTAAGAATTAAAAATTACTTTTCTATCTAAATATTTTCCAGAAAAATTATTTCTTAGTAAGTATAAACAAACCAACTATTGGAGGATCCTGAATGTTATAGGAAAAACATGATTTTGTAAAATTTGGAACACTACTGTTATGTCAATTAGTAGCTCAAAAGAAAGAATGTAATTTTCAACCTGACCTGAAACAAACATACCTGTCTCAAATACTACAGCAAAAAAAAAAAAAAAAAATCCAAGATTCCTTAAAATGGGTTAAAATAGCTAGTCAAAATTCAACCCCATCAGTGGGCTGAGTTCTCATTTTACTTTCATTTGGTAGTTACTAATAAGTTAATTTTTAAGGATTTTCTTTTTGATATAATGGGAAGAAAATTGTTTGGTAAACAGAATAAATTTCATGTATAGCCTAATGATTTTCAATGCCATTCTTCATACAAAGAGATTTTCTGGTAGCTAGGGCCTGAGTGCTTAAATAAACACTTGAAAACTATTAAACATTATTGATTTTATAGGAAAAACATTTTTTTCAAGTCATTTGTGTACCTCATTTTCCAGTCACAGATAAAATAAGAACGTAGGCAATTGCTAAACACAAATCCCCAAAGCTGACAATGTACTTGATCTAAAGATCATGGTATTTCCACCAGGCCCAATTAACTTTTCCCTTAATCCCACAGTTGGTATAAAAAAAATCCAGTAAACGAGCAAAGCATTGAAAACACATTAAGTGCTGATCAGATTGAGAGGTTGTAAAAGTAATATGTTCTTCTTGTTACCAAGTTCCTCTAAAGCTACAGAACGGACCAAAAAAGGTAGACAGGGATGGGGGGGGGGCGGAGAGTGCTGATGCTGGTCTTCCACCAGACATGACTTCTCCATGCTACTTTGTCAAACAAGGACAACAAACACCTTCCCCTCCATGCCATAGGTCATTCAGAGGAAGAAATGACAAGTTTGTGAAAGTGCTTTAGAAAGCAAAGTGCTCAACAAACGTACATATCTATATTCCTTTATGAATCAAAAAAAACAAACCAAAACCTCTTAGGAATTTGCAATAATTCAAATGGGTGACATTACCATTGGTACTGTCTACACAAATTATCAAATAAATTAGTAAAGTAAAAGACTGCAGGAGACATATTTAATTAGATAAAAATAAATTGCTTTCAAGTACAGGTTAAGTATCCTAAATCTGAAAATCCAAAATCCAAAACTTTTTGAGTGCTGACGTGACATTCAAAGGCTCGTCAGAGCACTGTGGATTTTGGATTTTCAGATTTGCTCAACCAGTAAGTATAAATGCAAATATTCCAAAACCAGAAACACTTCTGGTAATAATACATATTTGTATGCAAATGTTTAACATGCAGACACAGAACTCTCACCTGAAAAAACAAAAATGATACAAATAGGAAATTTATTTGATAGTATTTTATAATTCAGACCACTGTTACAAATTAGTTCAAATCAGTGATGTTTTGCTGAAGTTACTATGTTAGTATAATAAAAAGTTGTTACAGATTTGAAACAGGGTTGCTGATTTTTAAAACATTTCGATACTGTTATAATTCCTAAGGGAGTAGGAACATATTCATTAAAGCAAAACCATTTCTAAAGTGCAGCAATGAAGTAAAACTAGTTCTGGGAATTGGGATAACAATTATAACTTCAATCTAATTATCAAAATTGAGAATTCTTAGAAAAATAGGGCATCAGAGAATACAGAGAACATAGTCCAAAAGATACGACATAATTTGATGCATACCAATAAACATATTTTATGACCACTGTCTATATTTTTCTTTATGGAAAATAAAATATACAAGGCCCTAAAGCATTTAAAGGCAATGAGTTTTAAAGTATCCAAAAATGGGAAAACCTACAAAGAAAATAAAGGAAGGGGAATTAAAGGCAGTGCAAAATGACAGGACTTGCTGCTTTTTCCTCTAGCAAGAATATATACATATCTCCTCTTTTATTTTTCCCTAACATTTATTGAGGACAAGATGAGGAATGGACCAATAGACAGTAATACCAAGCATAAAGACTAAAGAGAAACAACTAAGCCCAATTAGGAATGGCAGTGTGTGCTCCAATTTGATAATATTTTATAATTCAGACCAGTGTTACAAATTAGTTCAAATCAGTGATGTTTTGCTGAAGTTACTATGTTAGTATAACAAAAAGTTACAGATTTGAAACAGGGTTGCTGATTTTTAAAACATTTCGATACTGTTATAATTCCTAAGGGGGTAGGAACATATTCATTAAAGTGATCATGATGCCCTGATTACTGGCGCTGACGGGTCAAATACAACACAAGGAAGCAACACACGCTGGCTTTAAAAAATAAAATAAAAATTAAAAAGACAGCCTGGCTCAGTGGCTCATGACACTTGTAATCCTAGCACTCTAGGAGGCCAAGGTGGGAGGATTGCTTGAGTTCAGGAGCTCCAGGCCAGCCTGGGCAAGAAGCAAGTCCCCTTCTCTACAAAAAATAGAAAAAATTGGCTGGGCGTCATGGTGTGTGCCTGTAGTCGCAGCTACTAGAGAGGCTGAAGCAGGAAGATCACCTGAGCCCAAGAGTTTGAGGTTGCAGTGAGCTATGATGATGCCACTGCACTCTACCCAGGGCGACAGAGCCAGACCATTTATGTCTCAAAGAAAAGGAATTGCTACAAACTGGGCCATATCTCAAGTTACTTTTAGTGCCCTGCACTGCCTTTTTGAACTTCTATCCAAAGTCCTGCCTCCTCTCCCTAAGCCATTTCCAACCCTACAAAACCACACACTGCCACCTGGGCTGTCCAAAACCTGCAGTCTGGTGCATTCCCCTAGCCCTCCCTTGAAGTGCTCCATTCTCTGAGCTACTCATTTCCTCAGGTTATTCCAGTTAGGAGTTGGAAGAAAAGCCAGCTGATTAAAGGTGGTTGCACTAAGGCTGAGGTTCCCAACCACAAGGCCTTGGACCAGTATTGGCACGGTATCAGTCCATGGTACTAGTCACTGGCCTGTTAAGAACAGGGCCACACAGCAGGAGGTGAGTAGCAGGTGGGTGAGCTACCAAAGCTTCATCTGTATTTACAGCTGCTCCCCATTGCTCACATCACCACCTGAGCTCCGCCTCCTGTCAGATCAGTCACTGTCTCCCATCATCCCCTAATGGGACCATCTAGTTGCAGGAAAACAAGCTAGGGGCTCCCACTGATTCTGCATTATGGTGAGTTGTATAATTCTTTCATTATATATTACAATATAATAATAATAGAAATAAAGTACATGATAAATGCAATGTGCTTGAATCATCCCAAAACCATCCCCTCCCCATCATGGAAAAACTGTCTTCCATGAAACTGGTCCCTGGTGCCAAAGAAGTTGGGGACCGCTGCAGTAAGGGATTCCAAGAACAAACTATAATCCTTGGTCCCAGTAAAGAAACTTACTAAATAAAGCATGCTTTCCCATCCCAAAAGGGATCAAGTAAGACTATATGAAGAGTATAAATGCATGAACATTAATTTAAAAGACAAGTTAAAGCACATGCCCTACAAAGGTGGGTCAGGAGACCCTATCCTCTAACAGTCCTCATTTCCAGAACTGTCCTGATTAAAAAGCAGGACTAGGGGAACCAATCACACATGCAAGCTTCTCCATCTCCCTCAAATCATAGTCCCTAAGGCACCTTTCTCTAACACCTAGGATTCTACAATCACCTAAGGCTTGAAAACCACTGCTGTAGCATACTCCTACTAGAGTTAGAGATCAAGGAAGAGCCTGGACTAATGTCCTCAAATTACAGATGAGGAGAATGAGACCCAAAGAATGACATTATTGAAGAGCATGAAGCTGAATTCAGATCTTCTGACTACTCAGGCAGTGACATCTCTACAAAATGCTGCTAAAGAGAAATCTTCAGAACTCAGATAATTGGTGCATGAAACCATTCCTATGAAAACATGCTCAGAGTTTATTTTTCAAAGTAATTTAAATATTCCCTGGGCAGTCATACGAATTTTTTTTTTTTTTACTTACTAAGCCTTGTTTACAGATAATACTAAAATAAACCAGAGCCTATCAAAAGATCACAAATTCCTATTTTTCTGGAATCACAACAAATGAAATTTTAGAATTTTACTATTTTGAAAAATTAGAAACAAGAAAAACTACAAAAAATTAAGATTGCAAAATGCTTAACATCTTCTTTAAAAACAAGAGGGGAATTTTTTTTTTTTTTAAAAAAAAGAGACAGGGTCTTGTTGTGTTGCCCAGGTTGGACTAGAACACCTGGGCTCAAGAGATCCTCCCACCTCAGCCTCCCAAGTAGCCAGGAAAAATGGGAATTTTAACAAGGGTGACAATACAATTAAATAGGGGGGAAAAGTCCTCAACAAATGTTACCAGGAAAACTGCATATCCTCATACAAAAGAATGCACTTCTACTTCACACCATACACAAACATTAACCCAAAATACAGATCTAAATCTAAGAACTAAATGTAAAACTCTCAAAAGAAAACACAAAAGTATATCTTCATAACCTTGGGTTTAAGAAATGGAGTCCTAGGTATGATACCAAATGCATAACCAATAAAAGAAAAAAGATAAATCAGACATCATCAAAATTAAAAACTTCTGCACTGTAAACGATACCATAAAGAAAAGACAACCCATGGAATAGGAGAAAATTCTAGCAAATCATGATGTATTAAAATGGATTTGTATCCAGAATATACAAACAACTCTTACAATTCAACAAGAAAAAGATAAATAACCCAATTCTAAAGATAGGCAAAGGTTCTGAATAAACATTTCTACAAATAAGATATATAAAAAGATGCTCAATAATCATTAGGGAAATCCGAGTCAAAACCACAATAAAATATTACTTCACACCCAGTAGGATAGCTAGAACAAAAAGACAGACTATAACAAGTGTTGGAGAGGATGTGGAGAAAATGGAACTCTTCCACATTGCTGGTGGGATTGTAAAGTGGTGTGAAACATGTCAAAAATTTAAACGAAGAGTTACCACACAACCTAGCCATCACACTCCTACAAGTATACATCCAAGAGAAATGAAAACATATGTCTACACAAAAACTTGACACAAATGTTCACAGCAGCATTATTTGTAATAGCCAAAAAGGGAAAACAACCCCATGTTCATCAATGATGAATGGATAAACAAAATGTGGTATACCCATACAATGGATTATTTGACAATAAAAATGAAGTATTGAAACATGCTATAACATGGATGCACCTCAAAAACAGTATGTTAAAAACAATATGCAAAAGACCACACATTATATGATTCCATTTATAGGAAATATCCAAATAGACAAATCTACAAAGAGTAGATTAGTGATTGCCAGGAGTGGGCTGGGGTGGGGTGGGAGTATGTGGGTGTGTGAGAGAAAGACAGAGAAAGAAAGATAAAGAAAAGGAGGAGTGGCTACTACTAATGGGTGCAGGGTTTCTTTCTGGAATTATTAAAATGTTCTAAAATTAGATCATGGTAATGGTTGCACAACTATATTCAAGTAAAAGCCACTGAATGAGGTAATTGTATGTGAATTCTCAGTAAAGCTGTTAAGAGAAAAAAAACAAAGAAGGGGGTAGTGGCCTTTCTAACCCCAATGAGAGTTTCAATTATACTTTCTGATCATAATTTTTAGGTCTGTATTCAACATCTTTGAGGGGTTAAAAGGGGAGAAGAGTAGTCTGCTGAAGCTCATAATTAATTAAGTGCTGATGAATTTAATGTTAAACCTTGATGAGGCTAGCAGACATGCCCCACCCCAAGATAGATTTAACCAATATTCACCAGATTTCTGGCATATCCTTTCTTTCTTTTTTAAGGCTCATATTCACATTTTTGTTAAATTAAGCTACCCCTGTCCTTAAGTCTCTAAAAATATAAGCTAATGCTTTGGCTTGTCTTAGACCCTTTTTCACCTCTAATCTTTCACTTTCCTTGAATGAATATGTATTCTAAATACAAATTTATTTTTCTTTCTGTCTTTTCTTCAAGCAGAATTTTTATCTACTTTGTCAAAGTGGTTTTAATCCAGGCTTACTAGTACATATCTAAAAAGCTGCTCTTTTAAGTATAATGGATTGAGCTGGGCTCTGTGATGATGAAAGGCAGTACCTTTACTACTAGCACTATTAAGACTTCCTACTTACAAGGCATTTTACTTACATCATCTCACTTAATTAAAGACTATGCACTTTGGGCACAGGGTAATTATGGCCCAAAACAATTGGGGGCAGGGAGAGTGAACATGCTTATTATGATGTTGCGAAACTATATTCCTAGAATGAAAGGGGTTACTTTCTAAAAGATTGACTGTCCCTCAAAGCTCTGAATATACTTACTAGTGATTAAACTGGGAAGATTTTTCACTATGTGTGTTTATCTGCATTTATTTTGAACCCAGACTGTTAATGTATTAACAATTCAAAAAATTTTTTTAAAAAAGGGTTAAATTCTGCTTCAAAGAGGTATATTTTATAAATACATTATAAGTATTTGCAATACTGCTTTATCATTTGAAGAAAAACTGAAAGATTCATATTAAATGTTAAAATGGCTTCCATTTCATACAAAAAAAGTTTCATAAAGAGACAATATGCAAATATTTCAAAGAGGAGGCCAAGCTGAATAAGAGGAAAATAAGGAAAAAATTAGAACAAGTTTGGTAGATCACAAGTTAAAATGCAGAAATACTCAGCTTCCACAATAAAAGCAGTGTATCAGGAAAAAGGTCATATTGAGAAAGATTCTTCATAAAATAAAAATGCATACTAAACAAAAGAAAACCAGAAATGTCAACTTAAAAGTACCTACAGTTTTCATTGGCATTGAAGCTTCTAAGAATGGCCTTCAGTTCCTGGAGCTTCTGATGAGCTCTTGCATGGACACTATCAATCAGGAGTTTTTCTATTGATAAGTGGTCAATCTGCATAAATAAGAAGAACAGAATCACATGTAAGCATTTTTTTAAAGCCTGAAAATAAATTATTGTGCTGTAAGATATTTCCTTTTAGAATCACACTGATTAAGTGTTAACCATCTAAAGAAAGCAAACTCAGATAAAGTTAAAAATTAACTTATATGGTATTGAGTTAAAAATTAACTTACATGGTATTGGTAGCTTAAAAACTAGAGCTAACATTTTGATGAGTACAGATGAAGACACTATATACATCAGTTATCATAACACTAAAATGCCAGACCTTAAAAATAAAATGGTGATATGATCTAAATAAAATCTAAAAGAACATCTTAAAAATTACACGTTATAGTGTCAGATATTAAAAAACAAACAAATGAAGTATAATGTTCACTTAAAACAAGTTTCATAAAGGGTTTTAGGAATAAGGTATTTTAAAGAATCTGTGCTAAAATTTTAAGTATAAATGGTAAATTATATTTATTTAATCAAATCAACATTAAAATATATTGAGATCTTTCACCTTCATGGCTCTTTCTACTAATTTGGAATCAGAAGCTGGTAAAGGAGGATCATGAAAAATCTGTAAAGGCTTAGAAACATCATTCTCATCAATTTTAATTATAACTTTGTGAACAGATGCTGTCCCTGTTTTTCTCCCAAGAACCTGTTGACTGAAGAGAAAAAAGAAATATTAAGAATTTTTTTCAAACTATTTTATTTCTATTATTTTGTCAGAGTTCTTATTTCAAAAAGAAAAGATCCAAAGAGAAGAAATTATGTAATTCAAACTTAAGTAGTTTCTTCTGTTTAACTCATCATTTAATGGATTAATTAAAAGTTTTCATTCAGATTAAAAAAAAAAAGAATTTTTTTCAGCACAGCCTATTAACTTTTAAAATAAAATAGAGACAATCTACTGTGCACTTTAGCCAGAGGCTAGAACATGGCAGGCCCTCAATGTTTGTAAGGGGAATAATGGAAAGACAGCTATTCTGTAATCCAAAACAATATTTGATTTATTGCATTTTTGAAAAAAACACATAGAATTTAAAAATAAAACATACATACACAGAAAAAAGAACACCGTAACAAAACAACCTGTCTTCTAAGTGGTATCTATTCACTTCTGATTCCTTTACAGAAAATGGGAATCAAGCAAAGTTCAAAAAAGGAATCAAGGACTGTAAACAGCCAGTTACTGATTACCTCCCCAAAAACAATTTTTAAAAGGTACAATTCAAAATGGGAAACTGTGATAAACATGCGTGTTAAAAAAAAATTGTACCCAACAATCTAACCTAATGGTCTTTTAAGAATTTGCGGCTGGGTGCAGTGGCTCACGCCTGTAATCCTAGCACTCTGGGAGGCTGAGGCAGGAGGATCACTCAAGGTCAAGAGTTCGAGACCAGCCTGAGCAAGAGAGAGATCCCGTCTCTACTAAAAGTAGAAAGAAATTAATTGGCCAGCTAAAAAAATATATAGAAAAAATTAGCCAGGCATGGTGGTGTATGCCTGTAGTCCCAGCTACTTGGGAGGCTAAAGCAGAAGGGTCGCTTGAGCCCAGGAGTTTGAGGTTGCTGTGAGCTACGCTGATGCCATGGCACTCGAGCCCGGGCAACAGAGTGAGACTCTGTCTCCAAAAAAAAAAAAAGAATTTGGTATAAGCCCAGAGTAAACTAATCTCTCAAACATTTTAAGAATAAGTCTTAGTACAAACATAAATGTCTATGTATTTAAAACATGCCATGCCATGTTCTAAGAAAGGAATTACAGATGTCTTCAGATGTCCTATGTGGTCTATACCATACCATGGGACCTTGCTATACAAAAACATGTTACTAGAGGTGCACAGTAACGGTATACAGTCATCCCTTGTTATATGCAGGGTGAGGGAGGGGTGGTTCCAGGGCATCCCCTCATTCCTTCGCCCGGGCATACAAAAATCCACACATACTCCATACTCATGTCCCACAGTCAGCCCTGAGGAATCTGCATATAGGAAAAGTCAGCCCTCCCCATACGTGGGTTTTGCAACTCATGAATCAATCCACATTTGGTTGAAAAAAATCCACATGTAAGTAGATCCACACAGTTCAAACCTGTGTTGTTCGAGGGTCAACTGCATATTACATCAGATGTATGAGAGAAAAAGAGAAACAAAACAAGTATTTATTTTATAAGTCATAGCATGAACCCACCAGAACCAATTTTACTTACTTCCAGACCGAGAGGGAGAGGCACTTTCCAGCATGATACCTTTCCACCTGCACGAGGTCTCCCCACCGCTCTCGGATTAACATTAGAGTTTGGGAATGTAACACTTCTAACTGAAGTGATAAGCAGAAAGAATCTGATAGATCTCGTTAAGTAAATCTAATACAATATATTACTCTAACAATCAGTCAAATACAGGCAAACTTCACTTAACAAACGCTCTATTCCTGCAAAACTGGCTATGAAGGAAATTTCTGGGATCTTATTTCTCTGATGACTCATTCTAAAAAGTGTTATAATTTGTGGCATAATTTCAGAAAAAGGTTTTATATTTAATTTTGAACCAATATAAACAAACCATAAGGTCTAGGTTTCCCTTTAGTGTGTCACAATTTAGAGATTATGGATTGACCAAATAGTACTATTTTTCCCCCAAATAGTACCATTTTTAACCAATAACTTTTTGTTTTTACTTGCAAAGTCAACAGTAAAATTTTAAATCTGGACATATCACTATTCTTCACATTGACCACCTCCCCCAGCCCTATTTCTACCCAAAAAGGTGGAGGGATTTAGGCCTCTACAGTTCAGAACTAAGGACAAATGAAAAATGCGGGGGAGAGACACAAAATCCTTACAAATGTACGTCTCAAATTTCAGAAGGATACGTAGGCAGTTGTACATGTCCTGAAGAGGTTTCTCATCAGCAAAAAGCCTGGACTGTACCAGCTGATGGATAAAGTTGATTTGCATACTATGAACCAATGCTCGCCCATCTTCCATTGGCATGCGAAAAGAAAGTAGTTAATTAGAAAGGTATACAGGTCATGTTACAGTACCAACTAATGAAGCCTATATTAATAATTTTTTCAAAAGAACTGAAATTTTATATGGAAACTAGAAAACATTATACTCTGAGAGACATTGAAACTTCCATGGTCAGTAGGTAGTTATGATCATCATAAAGTTTGTTTCAAATTACAGTAT
This sequence comes from Lepilemur ruficaudatus, assembly GCA_963574885.1. Lineage (NCBI taxonomy): Eukaryota > Metazoa > Chordata > Mammalia > Primates > Lepilemuridae > Lepilemur > Lepilemur ruficaudatus. Next base: position 14,584 of record CAUYRT010022295.1, read on the forward strand.
AAATTGCTATATTATCCTGCAGGAATATTTCAATAATATAAAAATATCAAACACTTAAATCCATACTTATGATTTAAATCAGATGATTTACCTCCTGTTTCCTTATCTTCAACTAGAATTTCTAGCTTGAGAAGACGCCATGGAACATCAGGGTCATCTCCCATTACAGTCAAGGTGGCTTCAAATTCTCCTTCAACTCGAAATTTCACCCGGCCATTTGCTTTTAGAAGAAAAAGCAGTAGTGGTGGTGTACTTTGCTAGAAAATAACATCTTCCTGCTGACCTAGAACTTTCAGTCTTACTTATAAGAAATTTAAATAGATTGAAGGTTCTTTTGTAAGTGTTCAAACAATTCAGTGGTCCCCAAATAAGCAGTAGCCAGCTTCCAGGTCATCAAGAACCAAAGGTAACTCTTCTGACATAAATGAACAATATTTTCTTAAGGCTCAACTCTGAGACCTCTTCTCTCCTCCAGCCCCTGGTAATCTCACCCACTCTCAAGCTTCAAATACCAGCACTGCATTTAGAGATACTAAAGAGAAATGATACACTTGACAAATCATAGATTTGAATATTACCAAAACTGTCAGTCAAAACGTCATGGTATTTCTTTGAATAAAACCCAAAAAGCTATTTAAGAAAATATTCTAACAAATCAATCTTTAAAAAATAAATTTCAGTTACATACCAACTGTAAGATTTGCTAACTGAGGAGGAAGGTCCGTGGTTACAAGCCGATGTCTAAGAATCTGATTCAGCTGATGAAGTGTGGCTTGTTTTTCAATTTTTGTAATTGGGTCTGGAGGAATAATTTTATCCTACAAAAAATTTTAAATCAATTTTAAATAACATACAAAGAAGGATTTGTTTTTTTATACAAGTTTTCTTACTTTACCCAAGAAAATCTCAACACTCATTTCTGCAGTCTACATCAAATAATAGTGACCATTACTATCATGTTTTAGAATGTCAATGATTCTACCAGTCATTTAGCTAAGACCATAATGATATTCTTCATGCTCCATTTATGAACCAATTTTATGTTACCAGATGACTTCCGCCACTTCTTAAAATATAAAATACAATATAGCACCAAGTCAGTAAACTACCACAACGATAAATTTTTAAAACACTTTCAAAAAGCAACTAGCATGCAGCCTTATCACATCTGAAACAGATGTTAAGTTTGTACATCTGTTCATCACCCATTTCAATACCTACTCACATTCTGGCCCCAATGTATTTCAAACAACATACAATTTTAGTTGTAGAGAAAAAAACAAACTATATAAACTACTTCTTTTAAAATATTTTTTTGCTGGGCTACTTAATAATATATTAATAATAAATCAAATGCCAAAGCCTTCAACTTTTTGGAGTACAGGGGCAAAGCACTTACCCTAATGCAGGTTGGCAGCCGTGGGTAAGACCCAGTAGTCAGTACATCAATGGCATATGGGATGGCAAAACTAGGCAGGCGTGCATGGACCAGAGCATCTCTAGCTAACGAGGCCAGCCGATCAGCAGTGTCCACAAACAGAATGGCTTGCTGATCTAAAAAGCTTGAGATCATCTTTAAAGCAAACAGTAAATGTACTAATCTTCCTTGAAAGCTATCTCCTTTTCACATTAAATGGCATATACTCATTCCAAAGTAAACTTCAAGGAGAATATAGGTTTTACATATTTCAAAATAATTCTTCAAAAACTCTCCCAGGAATTTGAAGAAAGAATATTTAATATATTTGTATCTGACATTAAAACCTATAATTTCCTGTCACTTTAAGTAAAAAGCTTTCTAATTCATTTCTCCATTCTTAACATTATACATACATAATATCAATAGTTAGGAAAAGTAAACAGAATAAAAGGCTTTTTACTCTTACAGACTTCTAGAGTTGGTTAGTAATGAAGTAGTTAATAGCATGGACTCCTGGACCTTCGTCTCAACTTTAACTCTGCAACTTACTAGCCCTGTAACCTTGGGCAAATAACCTCTCTGCACCTCAGTTTTTTCAACTGTAAAATGGAGATGACAATGATTCCTAACCTCATCAAATTCTCAGGATTAAGAGTTAATGCATATAGCCAACGAAACAGAATAGAGAACACAGAAATAAATCCTCGCACTTACAGTCAACTCATTTTCAACAAAGTCACCAAGAGCATATATTGGGGAAAGGACACTCTCTTCAACAGACGGTGCTGGGAAAACTGGACATCCACATGAAGAAGAATGAAATTAGATCCCAATCTTTCACCATATACAAAAATCAACTCAAAATGGATTAAACACTCAAATTTAAGACCTAAAATGTTAGGGAGACAGGGTCTCCAGCTCTTCTCAAGACAAGGGTTGCCTGTTTTGGTGCTGTTTTAAGCAATTGCTCCATCTGGGAAGAAAGATAAGGGCAGGCACTCCATTTTGGTGTTGCCCCACCCTGAATCCTACCATGAACAACTGCTGCACCTGGGGAAGGAGGAATGCTTTATCCGGCTAGCAATTCCCCAGCCCAGGCATAAGATTTAGAAAGTGATCTAGAGTAACGTAAGGGTAATTAATATGCCATTAGCTCGAATCTGCACTGCGGTTCACCCCCCACTCAGGTGGGCTTTCTTAGAGGAAACTCTTCTATGCAGATGGAATTTTGAGGACACCTGTTGATCATCTGATAACAGCGTACACCTCCCAAGAGCCCACCTCCAGACTGGGCTAATAAAAGGTAACAATCTGAGAAGTCAGAAGAAAGTGAGTGGGTCAGTGAGTGAGTGAATTGGTCTGTCTCTCTACTCGCAGAGACAGACTCATTTTATTCTAAAGAGCTGCTCTTGTGAAACTGCTCCCTGCCTGAGGTTACTCTGTTGTATTGGCCTTGCTGGTGATTTTTCCAAGAAAGGAGTCAGAGGACCAGAATAATAGTCTGGATTTCACACTTTGGTGTGTCTGGTCATTCTTTGGCCAAGAGCACACCAAGAACTGAAGGCAGACTCCCATGCTGACATCTTTGGTGCCAAAACCCGGGATTCTGACAAAACTATGAAACTACAAGAAAACATTGGGAAATGCTACAGGGCACTGGTCTAGGCAAAGACTTTTTGGGTAAGGACTCAAAAGCATAGGCAACAAAAGCAAAAATAGACAGATGGGATTACATCAAGCTAAAAAGCTTGTGCATGGAAAAGGAAATAAATAACAAAATGAAGAGAATTTACAGAATGGGAGAAAATATTTGTGAATTATCCACCTGACAAAGGATTAATAACCAGGATATATAAGGACCTCAAACAAACAGTAAAAAGAATACTAATTCACTTAAAAAATGGGCAAAAGACCTGAAAAGATACTTCTCAGAAGATATAAAAGTGACCAACAAATATATGAAAAATGCTCAACATCACTAATTATCAGGGAAATGCAAATCAAAACCACAATGAGGGGACCAGGCACAATGGCTCACTCTTATAATACCAGCACTTTAGGAGGCCAAGGAGGGTGGGGATTGCTTGAGGCCAGGAGTTCGACACCAGCCTGGGCAACATAGTGAGATTCCATCTCTACGAAAAATTTTAAAAATTAGTTGAGCATGGTAGTGCATGCCAGTCCTAGTTACTTGGGAGGCTGAGGCAGGAGGATCACTTGAGCCTGGGAGTTCCAGGTTGCAGTGAGCTATGATTGTGCCACTGCACGCCAGCCTGGGCCACAGAGCAGGACTCTGTCTCTAAAAAAGAAAAAACCACAATGAGATATCACCTCACCCCAGTTAAAATGGCTATTATCAAAAAGACAAAAACAAATGCTGGTTAGGATGTGGAAAATGGGGGACACTCATACACTGTTGGTAGGAATATAAAGTCATACAGCAGTTATGGAAAATGGTATGGAGGCTCCTCAAAACACTAAAAATAGAACTACCATGTAATCCAGCAATCCCACTGTTTGGGTGTATATCTAAAAAAAAAAAAGGATATCAGTATATCAAAGAGATATCTGCATGCCCATGTTTATTGCAGCACTATTCATAATAGGTTGATTCCATATCTTGGCTAAGTGTCCATCAATGAATGAAGAAAATGTGGTATACATAAACAATGGAAAATTAGCCATAAAAAAGAACAATAATAGTTTATAATTTATTGTATATTTCCAAATAACTAGAAGAATTATAATGTTCCCAACAAAAAGAAGAGATAAATGTTTGAGGTGATGGATATCCCAATCACCCTGATTTGATCATTACACATTGTATACATGTATCAAAATATCTCATGTACTCCCAAAATATGTACAACTATATTAATTGGAAAAAATAAAAAAAAGAGTTAATGCATATAAAATCTTTAGAATAGTGCCTGGAACATAGGAAACATTCAAAAATGTTGCCCATTATGAAATACAGGCCAACTTCACGCCCAATACAGAAATCCTTTCCATCAGTTTTCTACTCAACGCATTTCATAAGGATGCCTGAACTAGTAGAGATGAGAGAGCTGAAAACCTACCTCCTTGAAACTTTTATCTTCTAGTTCTATTCTAGAACAATACTTAAAGTCTCCTATGTCCTTCAAACAGGCTGTCACAGGGGCCAACATGGTACCCAGAATTAATACCACATCATACATACACAATGCTCTACGTTTTCTTAGTATTTCCACGCTTATTTTGATTTTCACAACTCTAGGAAACAGAACTAGATAATTACTATTAATAACACCTTAGAGATGAGAAAATTGAAGATTAGGTTAAGACACTTGCCCAAAGAAAGTCAATAATCAGAGAAGCTGAAACCAAAAAGTTTCTTCTAACACTTAAGTTAGACCCACCATACAGCATAGTCCAGTCGAAATGCTACTTCCTACGATTAGTACAATGGATTTCTATCAATGCTACCAATACTAACTTATTAGCAACCATGACACTAACATAGTCTCAACTTCTGAATTGGCTTTTACTCATATTTAGGCCATCCCAAATCTCCCTTCACTCAAGTCACTATAAAATTGCTTATCACAATGAAGTCCGGGTCAAACAATACCAAATACCTCCCTCCAGCAAGACATGCACAACCCTATTGGGATGCCACAGTTTATCTAGCCCACATCATTTCACCTTAAACATGAGTAATTAATGAAACACTGTCTGAACTACCTCACTGAACACAATACACAAGCTTTAGCTACATTTCTTTGACTTAGAAATCTAATTAATAAAGATAAAACTTTAGTTTTGAGTAACTCATTAGTGAATCCATGTAGGTCCCTATGATCATGTTCTTTTTTAAGTATTCACATATCAGCTGTTAATATGATTAATAATAATCTCCTTTAGAATTTAACACTGAATAAACTTTTCTCTAAGGAAGATATACAATGGTCAATAAGCACATGAAAAGATGTTCAACATCACTACTCATCAGGAAAACGCAAATTAAAACCACAATGAGATACCACTTCACACCTATTAGAATGGCTAGACTCATAGAAAGTGTTGGCATGAATGTGGAGGAATTGGAACTTTCATACATTGCTAGTGGGAATGTAAAATGGTACAAACACTTTGAAAAACAGACTGGCAGTTCCCTCAAATGATTAAATATCAAATTATCATATGACCCAGCCACTCCACTCCTAGGTATATACTCAAGAGAAATAAAAACATACGTTCACACAGAAACTTGGACATGACTGTTTACAGCAGCTTTATTCATAATAGCCAAAACCTGGAAACAACCCAAATGCCTATTAACTAATGAACAGATAAAATGTAGTATTAATATATCCAGGTGATTTACCCATAAAAAGTAATGAAATACTGATACATGCTACAACATGAATGAACCTTGGAAACATTATGCTTAAAAATTTGCTAAGTTAAAGAAACCAGTCAAAAAAGAACACGGGTCGGGCATCGTGGCTCATGCCTGTAATCCCAGCACTTTGAGAAGCCAAGTCAGGAGGATCACTTGAGGCCAGGAGCTCGAGGCCAGCCTGGGCAACATAGTGAGACCCCCATATCTACAAAAAGATTTCAAAATTAGCCAGGTGTGATGGCGTGTGCTACTACTCCCAGCTACTGGGTAGGCTGAGGCAGGAGGATTGCTTGAGCCCAGGAATTTGAAGCTATGGTGAGCTATGATTCCATTCCAGCCTGGGCTATAGAGCACAACCCTGTTTCTAAAAATTAAAAATAAGGAACACATATTATAAGATTCCATTTATATGGAATGTTCAGAATAGGTAAATCTACAGAGACAGAAAGTGGATCAGTGGCTGCTTAGGGCTAAAGGAGAGGTATGGGGTGATAGCTATACAGGTGTTCTTTTTGAGGTGATTAAAATGTTCTACAGTTGACTGGTGATGGTTGTGCATATCCGTGAATACAGCAAAAACCATTGAATTGTATACTTTAAATGGGTGAATTGTATGGTATTTGAATTATATCTCAATAAAGCTATTTAAAAAAAGGCTCTAGGAGAATGAGAGATTATTTTCTCTTTTCCTTAGACAAAACATTATCCAGACTGTTTCACCATTAGTCAGATAAACTGTGGATTTACATACTCATGTAAATGAGTATGTAATGACTAAGGATCATTATCTACTAAGAACCTCTAATGAGATTAAATAATCATTGGGTTGAGAACATAAGTATCAAAACACAAACAATCCTGTAATTCTACAGTTGACGGACTTTATTCCTGACATAAACACACCGGTACCTACACTCACAAAACAAAAATGCCAAAAGTTCAGTGTAAGATTTAATTTAGAATATAATTTAACAATTCAAAAACTGAATAGAAAAATACTATACTATGAATTAGTGAAAGATGAATACAATATGGCTCAATATCAAAACCAAGTGTTTTAAATTCTACTTGATGTTATTGAATCACAGCTCACTACTATCAAACAGGTAATTTAAATACCCATGGTATAACCAGGAATTTAATACCAGATACCTAACTTTTCACTAAAAATGTGAATATTTTTAATGAAATATTACCCCAAATTAACTAATTAATAAAAAGAAAATGTAGGCTTTTCAGAAATACCATACCATGCTTCTTCATTTCAGCCAAAATAGATTCATTAGACCTGGTGCCAAAATTTCCAAAACAATGAAGTGAATTATAAACTTTTTGATAAACTTGGAATAAGCCTGTTTATTAATATTCATGACAAAAACTATTCTTTGAATGACAGTTTACAGTGTACAAGACTTTCTGTTTACAAACTTTAATTTCCCAATCATATTGACAGATAATAACAGATGAGTAAATGGAAACTTCACTCCCCACAAGAAACACTTAAAACATGGTACAAAATATTCTTCCCCTCAATAAACCTTTGATCAACGTTATATAGAAGGATGATATTAGCTTGGTCCTAGAGACAGAAGACACGTGGCTGGATGTGTCCTATAGAATTCTTCCAGCCTTGCCACTGGCTTAGCTGCCAGGGCTGCATTAACTTCAATGAAAATCAGTTTTTAAGTTTCAAAAAAAGGAATCTGCATTCTAGAATTTAAAATTCTCAACTTCTTCATAACCTTTTTTCTCCTTTCACTTTGACAACTGTCACATAAGCTGTATGTCTAATGATAAAATAACATAGTGAAACAGAGGATAAGCAAATGCAGCTGGCTAAAATTGAGGTGAGATGTCAGGAAAATCATGCACAGAAAAACACAATTGTGTTGCAGATTTTTTTCTGAAGTAGAATTTTATGGAATAGGCTAACCCCTATAGATTTTTGAATAAAAAATTACCGTATTAATAAAATATTTTCATCTTAGCTTGACAAGGTGCTAAAAATAAATTTATTATGATACCTCTATACTGGGTAGCTACTAATTCTAATGTATCTAAGAAGTCTGATAAACTTAAGAAATTTAAAAAATCACTCAAATATAATTTAACCAACAAAAATTGTTTTTTCTACTTTAACCTACGAAAACTGATAAAAATTTTAAATGCCATTACATGATTGATAAAAAAGGAATTTGAGCACCAATGTCAAGCTTACTTAGAGAATCTTCTCACTCCCCGCATCTTTCCAAATATAATTGACTGTGACTAGAAGTTTACTTGGCCTTGCAGAACTGGGCCCAGAGCTAACCTCAATGAAAGTGGGTAAATGCTCTCATTATATCAGGACTATTCATTTTATGATAATTACTCTACTCTTTTCAATACAAACTTCATTCTCCTCATTAGAAGCGACTGAAGTAAAACAGGAGTAACTGTGTGCTTCATCTGTTAACACCACACCAAACTCCCCAAGTTGTGAGTTCAGTGAGCTAACACAAAATCCCTACTGATGTTTTTCCTCCTGAATGCTTCTTGAACATAGCATAAAGCGTTTTTTTTTTTTTTCGGTAGATTTTAGCATCTTTGGTACACTTCACTGTGCGTCACTTCTTTGAATTTGAAAGAGTGATTTCAAAAGTCGAAAGACTGGGGGCTTCTCAATGGCTGGGACAGTGCCTTATCCAAGTCTCCCTCAGCCATGGCTTATACTCTGTGCTCAATTGAGGTTTGGAGAATTAGTAAATGAATAAACAAACATAAATGCTGTTATCATCTCTGTGACCTGGAAGCCGCATAACTTCTAGGAACCTTATCATTTCTTCATCTGTAAAATAGGAAGAAAATACTGACTCTGCTATTGTCACACAATTGTCAAGAATCAATAAGCAAAATTTAAGGGAGAACCTTTCAAATTCTAAGGAACCATACAAATATAAGCTAACCATTTCCCCTTCTTTAGTTCCAGTCTCATACCTAAAGTCTCCTCAAGTAATGATGTCTCCAAATAGCTCCTATTCTTCTTTCTGATCAAGTCTCCATAAACAAATATTAAGTTTCCACAGAAATATATATTATCACAAAGAAATATTACTCACATAAGTAATGTCACTCAAAACAAATTGGTAGATATAAAGCTAAAATTAGAAACTATGTCTATTATGGCATTCAAAACGTTATTTTACACAGAGTAAAATCAAAAGTTTAACTCACCGCACATTTTTCTACTTTGCCAGCATTATTAGCCCACTTTACTAAAGCCAATAATCGAACGAAGAGTTGGCGTGTCCGGCTAGCAAACTGCACTATTTCTATTTTCCTATAAAATAAAACAACTCTTAATAAACCAACATTTTAGAAAGAGTATGTCACAGTTTATTTCTTCTGAGCCAAAAAATAAATCAATCTTTGTTTACAACTATTACAACAAAACGGACCACCTAAAATATTTACCTAAATACGAATTGTCATTTTGTATACTATCAGCATATGCTTTATTTCTCACTTCAGAATAATAAGCCCAATAGAATGTTCTAGCAATGAATCACATTTTAAAATTAGTTTTATATTGTAATAAAAGTTGTTTACTAAAATATACTAAGTTCATGGACACATGGCAGAAGTTAACTGGCTCACAGAGGGGACCAAATTGTTAAGAGCTATGAATTATGAATTTCATTAACTTAAATTAGGAGTAATTTAACTAATAATTAGTAACCCTTTTGGTAAGAGAAGGGAATTAAAATAGATTTTTGCCAAAGCTTGAAACTGTATTCTTTCTATGAAAGCAAAGGCCCATTTCCCATTTTGCAACAGCATGATTTAAAAAATTGATTAAAGACCTTAACTATGCAACTCTTTACCAAACTAATTTCAATGACAAACTTGGATATATTAAAAATTATCCAAGCAAAGTTAAAGTATGTTGAGTACTAAAAATAAAAGGTAGAAGTTCTGTCCACATCTATTTTTATGCTATACCTACTACTATGCTTTTTTCCCCAATATTCATCAGTACTTTTATTTATCTACTCCTAAAGCTCCCAAAACAATGTGTTAGCTAGACCTCTCAACTTCATAGCAGCTATAAAACTGATAAGCATACCTTTTGTAATTCACTTTAAGACACTGAAAAAAATAATCAACAGGCCAAGACTGCTGGCAAGACCCAGCAGAATACCAATGTCCCTCCAAAGGGATTTTGACCTATTAATCTTAGTACAGTTGTTCAACGACCTACAGATCCAACCCCATAGCTCTGCATCTTGCCAATAACACCATCATGATGCAATGCACCAAAATAAAGTTTTTATTGAAGTACAATCCTGACTGAAGGCTACACAGTCTACCTCCTATTGAGAGAGCATACAAACAACCTCAAAGCCTTCCTTGAAGACCTGCTGGCAATATTAGTGGTACTACAAAAAGAAGAAACAAGGGCACAATTATGACTCTTTTGCCAGTATCTTTGAAGGATCATAAAAGATAAAATAAGCATAGTATCACAGACAAGACTGAGACACAGAAGAAATATTAAATGTACATTAAGATCTGGCAGCCACCTCAGGGCAAGGAACCTCAGTACTGTCACTCTAACTCACCAACAGCTTACAGAGGATGTGGGGTTTTTGCTTCTCTCTCAGAGCAAACATACTCGTACACTGTAAATTCAGTTTCCCAAATGCACTTCTCTACTAGAATGGAGATGTCCCCTTTTGTAAATTATCATAACATGGTTTGCTGACATCATGCTGTCTCAAGTGATAGGGAGCATGAGTCAGTTTTTTAAAGGCCCAGTTTCCCTATCTACCCCAGAGCAGACAGAACAAACTCTCCTCGACTTATGTTTTCTTCCTTTATAACTGACCAACCAAACCATAACACAGGTATGCTTCAACAGTCTCTTCCAACTCTACCTTTTTGATCTAATTATATCAAAAGGTCAGATGGGGTTGGCAGTAAAGTGTGGCCACTATTGAATGCTAAACTCCCCCTGTCCCCCCCATGACGTGATATTAAAAAAATAAATCAACCAAGGAGCATTAGTGCCACAGATACAGTCAAGCAGCCTATACTGTGGTCACAATTTAAATCTCCAACACATGATTTCTTTGAAACCTTAATTTATCTTGTTCTTTTAGCCCATGGAAACATACTAGTGTTTAGTTAAGTCTTAAGCCCCAAACTCCAACTGAACTAAAATTTTCTTAACTATGAAACAGTAATAGCAGTAGGCAAATATCAATTCTCTAAACATTATCAAATAGCATCATTGTAGCAAATGGTAAATTAGAAGCCAACTTTCTTTTTTTTTTTTTTTTCTTTTTGAGACATAGTCTTGCTCTGTTGCCCCGGCTAGAGAGAAGTCAACTTTCTAAAGCCAGTCTGCTCCTTAGATTCTTCCATTATGGACTGTATCTTCCTATCCCCGTCGGGGACTTGACCAGGTCAGCCACCCAATAAAGGTTTGTAGAACAGAAGGTCCAGAACTGGTCTCACACCAAGTACCAGCAATAATGAGGAAATTACATTTCCCAGGACTCCTTAAACATGTGGTGTGAAAAATCACCCTAGACTCTTTAGGCCTAGGTTTCCAATCCACAGCCCTATACCACCCATATCCAAACACCCACACCTACACTCATAGATCAATCAATAAAGAGAGATTTAAGGCTTTTTCATACTCACCTTTCCACATCAGATTTCCTTGGCAGTCTAAGAAGAAGAGAAAAAGAAATTGTTTAAATATATGATACATATCACCTTCACCAGAATGTGATAATTTAGGTTTTTACTTTGACACTATTAAATACCTTAGTGTTTCAGAAAAACCAGGCTTGCGTGGCTAACTATTTTTTGTGAGTTTCCAGCAATATGGCCGTAAGGGAAAAACACAGGAACATTTATCTCCATTCAAAATGCTTCAGAAAGTATTGCAGGAACCTCAAACATTTAAAAAGCCCAAATATCACATTAGCACACTATATCATAGAGAGTCAAAGAAAATATTCTTTTAAGACCAAAATGGTCACAGATGTAGAAGTGCTACTTGGTTGTCAGCCTCCCTGTAGCTAATGGATACCTTGCTTCCAAGCAATAATCCCTCCACGCTTTGTTACAGTAGGCAAAACTAGAAGTTAAGCACACAAAAGGGCCAGTGTCAGTCAAAAGTTTTATAGTAATTATGGTGTTGCATAGTGGTTAGATGAAAAGATTTGTATTATCTTTTTCATTATTTTTTTTTTGACAGTCTCACTCTGTTGCCCAGGCTGGAGTGCAACGGCACAATCATAGCTCACTGCAACCTAGAACTCCTGGACTCAAGCAATTCTCCTTCCTCAGCCTCCCAAGTAGCTGGGACTACAGGCGTGTGCCGCCACGTACAGCTAACTTATTTTTTGTAGAGACAGGGTCTTGTTATGTTGCCCAGGCTGGTCTCAACTCCTGGCCTCAAGTGATTCTCTTGCCTCAGCCTCCCAGTGTGCTGGGATTATAGGTATGAGCCACTATGCGCAGCCTGTACTATTTTAAACAGCTCCAATAGGGTTTTGATTTCTTTTTGCTAGTTCTCCAATATGGATAGTCAGCAACCAAATGTAAACTTCTTCCCTGACAAATTATATCATTTAATACTCTCACATCCACTCATGTTTAGAAAGGTCCTGATCTGCCTCCTGAATCACCATTCTGTTAATTTCTATCTCATGGTCCAACATTCAATGGCCTCAACAACTCTCATACCTACCTCACGCCTATCAGTTCTTGAAGAATACGTGCCCAGTCGCTTAGATCTTCCATGTGCCACAGGAACAGAAAAACTATAATAAAACTACTTCCAGAGGTTCAAAGTACAAGGAGGGAAAACTACTAAAATGAGCTCTGGTTTGTAGTTACCTGCTATTCTTAGGGTAGAGAATGGGATGAAAGCTAAAGTTATGATCAGAGTGATAAAGGGAACTATGTAGGGGCTGGAAGGACCAGCACACCAAAGGGATAAAATAGAAATTAAGGCCCTATTAGAAGACTGCAAATAAAAACAGCCTCTGACAGGTTCCTTTACATGCCAAAGCTCCTGAGAAGACTCCTTGAGAAACCACAGCCCTTGTCCTCTCTCTCAAGAGAGAGAATGAGAATGATGGGTCTGGGGGTCGGGGTAGAACTAGAACCTTTACGGGTAGAAAGAACAGGAATCATTGTTTTAGCTCCTTCCACCTGCCCCAGAGACCCTAAAAGGATCATTGAATGTCAAAGGTGGTATCATTTCAGGGACAAAGGGCAGATTTTGCTGCCTGCCTCCCCTTTCCCCTATTCCTCCTAATCTATTTAAAAATCTTTTATGGATAGGAAATCCACCATTTAGGGCAAAAACCCTAAAATGCTAATGTTTGGAAGGCACAGAAACTTATTTATACCAAAGTGTAATAAGACAAGTTTACATAACTGAGACCCTGGCATTTTCTGATTTTAATTAAAAAAGGTTTTTAAAAAAGAGAAAAACCTAGGCCCCTAAAATGTCAAGGCAGAGAGTAAACTCTAGGATTCGAGCATACATGTTGGGGGAGAAGGGAGGTAGACAAGCAGAAAGGGAAAAAAAACAGAAATCTAGGGCCAAAACCAAACCACCTAAGTTGACAAGGTTGTCATTTTTACATTCAATGGCTCACAGACAAGCATAAAATGTTGCCGAAATAAGTAACCATGTCCCTAAAGACTCTTATAAAGCATACCTACAGCATACTGGCTCTACATTAATATATTAATCTTCTGACAGTTTCTACTTGGAACAAGGAAAGATACACTATTTAGGAACTTTCCTTGTAAGTTCTGAAACTAATTTTGGTTACCACAAATTAAAAGTGAAAAAAGTTATTTTATATACCTGTATCAAGAGCAACAGTGACTTTTCCCATTAAATTCTCCATGGCTTATGACCATTCATTCATTCATTCATTCAGACAGTCTTGCTCTGTTGCCTGGGCTAGAGTGCCATCAGCCTAGCTCACAGCAACCTCAAATTCCTGGGCTCAAGTGATCCTCCTGCCTAAGCCTGCCAAGTAGCTGGGACTACAGGCATGCACCACCACACCCAGCTAATTTTTTGTTTCTATTTTCGGTTGCCCAGCTAATTTTTTCTATTTTTTAGTAGAGATGGGGTCTTGCTTGCTCACACTGGGTCTCGAACTCCTGAACTCCAGCAAATCCTCCCACCTCGGCCTCCCAGAGTGCTAGAATTACGACAATTCTTTTTTTAAAACAATTTTTTTTATTGATGTGCAAAAGATGTACATAGTTTTGGAGTATATGTACTATTTAATACATTCATATAATTTGTAAAGATCAAATAAATGTACTTGGGATACCCATCACTTTAAATATTTGTCTTTTCTTTATGCTAGAAACATTCAAATTATGCTCTTTTAGCTATTTTGAAATGTACAACAGATTATTATTGTAAACTACAGTCATCCTACTGATCTATTGAACATTAGGTCTTATTTCTATCAAATCACATATTGGTTTATGACAATTCTAAAATTTCATTCATTTATGAATTACATCAATAAATAGTTAAACACCAGCTATGTGCCAGGCACTGTTTTAGGCCACAGGGAAAGCAGCAAACAAATCAAAATCTCTGTCTTCATGGAGTTTATGTGGGGAGGGATGGAACAGAAAACAAACTAATAATGTCAGGTGGCAATAAGTGCTATAGAGAAAGAGCAGTGAGTAAAGAGGACAGAGTGAAGGGACAGAGTACTACTTTATGGGTGGTCAGAGAAAGTCTTTCTGATAAGTTATGTGTGTAAAGACCTAAAGGAAATCAGAAGGCAAACCACACAAATTTCTGGGGAAAGAGCACAGGCTCTAAGGTAGGAGCATCTAGGCACTATCAAGAAACATCAAGGGTAATATAGCTGGAAAAGAATAATCCAGGAAGAGTTTTAGGACATGAAGTTAAAGAGGTAAGGGAGAGAAGACAGATCACATACAGTCTTAAAGATAAGATGACCACAGACACTTACCTTTCATGCTCAAAAGTGTCCTGGTTTGGACCATAAACTTTATAGTCACCATATATACAGGTGATTATAAAAACTTTTTAACCTAAGTGAGATGGGGAGCCATTGGAGGTTTCTGAGTAGAGAAATTCTAAAAGGTTCATCCCGACTATTTTACAGAGAAGCAACTGTAGAGGGACAAGGGGCAAGGGTAGCAGTAGAGATGCCGGTGAGTAGACTATTGAGGTAACACAGATGAAAGACTAGGTAGGTGGTTTGGACCAACACTTGGTGCAAGTGTTGAGAAGTGGTCAGATTCTGAAGTCAGAGATGACAAGACTTGCTGATGTACTGGGTGTGGATGGAAAGAAAGAGGAGCCAGGAATTACTCCAAAATTTTTGGCCTGAACAACAGCAAGAATGGAGATACTATTTAGTGACATAGCAAAGAAGGTTTGGTGGGGAGGCAGAGAGTGGAATCAGGAGTTTGGTTCTGGACTTGGTATGTTGAAATGCCCATTAGATATTGAAATGTAGGCATGTGGACAGAGCCTGCAGTTCATGAGAGAGGTCTGTGCTGGAGATATATGGGAATCATCATCATATAAAGGGTGTAGACTATAACTATATACTTATTCTACAGCAATAAAACAGATGCTTCTCTCTTCATAAACCAAGTCCTAAAATAGTAAAAGGAACACAATATAATTTGAGGAATTTCTACCAATCTCCTATGGAAAAGAAAATTACACAACCACTGATAGTAGCAGTTTTCAACGTTTTTTTCCCACAGCTTTACATAGGACAGGTGATCTTCACATATACAAAACTTTCTCATAGATATTCTTGGATTTTGATGACATCCAACAATAAACAGTACAGAGAAGTATATTACTACAATAATCCCTATTCATAATGGCTATTTAAATTTCATATTAGACAAGGGTAGGCTTCTTTACCTCTTTCTGTCCCGTTCAATAAAGTACATCAAAACTCAGAATGCAGTTTTACAGGAGTTAAGTGGAGCCTATTCTAATTCTTTCAGTCATCTGCAAACAAATATTTTAACAGTCTCTAGTAACAAATAACTCTGACACTTTACAGCCTAGTATTTGCATATTAATACATTTCAATTGATAACCCTGACCTAAAGTCTTGCAATACATGAAAGATAAAAACTAATTTTGATTTACTTTTTCTGAACATGGGTTAGAAGACGTAAAACAGAGCCCCAAAATTTTATGGTGCCCTTTCTTCACATACTGAAAATCATTAGTGTATTCTGATTCTATTCTGAAGGGATTAACACCTTAATCATGCCCCAAGGCATTTCATGGGTAACTAGATGATTTATAAACTCCTTTCATACTCCAAGAAATAACAGCAGGCTAATTACAAAAAATATTTTACTTACAGTAAATTCGCGAAGATCTCAAACACTCTCAGAATTTTCAGGAAAAAAATACTTGGAAATCCAAAATTTTGGATTATTTTATACACAATGTAGTTCGTGCGTTCAAATTTAGAAGCAATTACAGCCTACATTTACTAAAACGCATTCTCAAGAAGCTGTAAAACAGATTTCTCGTCTTTAGGATTTTTTTTAAAAGCTCGAATATTATGTATTCCTAAACCCTGAACTCTACAATCTTGGGCTTTGGACTAAAAAGCTTCCAGCCAAGAAATCAAAGAGTTCTGTTGGGAACTTGGACAAAAACCTTAGACAATTTTCGATGAAAGTCTAACACCACGCAAAATGAACAAGTCTCGGTTGCTTTATCGCCAGAAAGACTTCAAATACAAAGCGTCCCCTCTCCCTCTGCTGAACCGCAAGAGTTAAGCCATTCTAGACTAAGCAGCCCAGCAGAGAAAACAGCAGCCTCTTGGGGAGAGGGAGGCGCAAACGTCTCTTAGCCGGTTGGGCGGGAAGGGGAAAACAGGCATGGGTTTCCCGGCACTTACAGGTCCGTCAACACCATGAGCTCCGAGTAGGCCCGGTGCAGCAGAAATTCAATGAGGGTGCTCAGCCGGTAGCCAGGGCTAGCCGCAGCGGCAGCTGCCGCCGCCACGGCGGCTCCCGGAGGAGGAGCTGGGGCTGACGCGGGACCGCCGCTGCCGCCGCCGCCGCCGCCGCCGCCAGGCGGGACCAGCTGGTGGTTCTCCAGCTGCACTGGAGCCATGGTGGCGTAGGGCTAGGTTTGGCGCAGCGGCACAAGCCTCCTGGGCGCTCGGTCACCCCGCCAAACGGGGCGCGGGCAGAGCTGCCACCGCCTATCGTCGGACCGCCTCTGAACAGGAAGCCGTGCGCCGACCGCAGAAACCCGCCTCCATGTAGCGATGAGCCCGCCAGCCCCAGTGACGGGAGAGAGGGGCGGGGAAGCGGGGCGGCAGCCGCTGAAGAGACGCTGCGCCTCCGCGACTACTCAGCAGCCGTTTCGCCAGGCAGCCGCGTCAACGTCCATGTTGACGGCCAAAACCGGAAGTCGCTTGGCAGAGCGGAAGGGGAACCCGCGGGGGGGCCTTCCGACAGAGCCTGCGTCTTTTCTCCCCGCTGTCTTGCGCCGCGGCGCTTGGGGGCGCGTGGGAGTAGGGCGGAGACGGCGCGCGCGGGAAAACGGAAAAGGGGGCGCCGCTCGCCGCCGGAAGCCCGGCGGAGCCGGACTCGTCACTGCGAACGTCAGCGGGTGCCACGCCCTTACCCTCGCCGCTCTCCCTCTCCCTTTCTGCCTCCCCCAGTCCCCTGGCGTTTGAAAAGCGACAATTTGCCCAGAGGAATCGATCTTCGCTCCCTAAGTGAGGCACTAATACGGCCGGGAAGGCCTCTAGATGTTAGTAAGTTCTGGTTCTGGCATCGCGAAGAAATGCGGTGGCAGTCCTCTCGTGATTTCTCAGGACTTTGCTCCTCCCACAGACGTCCGAGGCGCATTTCGTGGGAGAGAGGACGTTTGCGTCGTTTTTTTTTTTTTTTTTTTTAAATTATGGGAAAAGGTGCGAGAAAATATGTTTGGGGGTAGGGACAGGGCCGCTAGTAGAATAACTTAACTTTAATAGAGCTAGGTATGTGCTGAGCTTGTTACAGTCCCCCACGTCCCATCAGTTCAACGGAGAAACAGCCCTTAAATCCTTTGCTGCTGCCTCTCATTCGGTTTTTGTCCCTGCTCTTGTGGCAGCCGCCCTGCCCTCAAGGACTCTCAGTCTTGTATGCCGCCACTTTTCACTCTCAAAATCCAAGTTTAATTTCTTGGGCCCGCTTTAAAACTGATTCTGAACCTTGGCTGCATTTTGGAATCACCTGAGGGGCTTTTTATTTTTATTTATTTTTTTTTGAGACAGAGTCTAACTCTGTTGCCCGGGCTAGAGTGCCGTGGCGTCAGCCTAGCTCACAGCAACCTCAAACTCCTGGGCTCAGGCGATCCTTCTGCCTCAGCCTCCCGAGTAGCTGGGACTATAGGCATGTGCCACCGTGCCCGGCTAATTTTTTCTATGTATTTTTAGTTGGCCGATTAATTTTTTGCTATTTTTTTTTTTTTTAGTAGAGACGAGGTCTGGCTCTTCCTCAGGCTGGTCTGGAACTCCTGACCTTGAGCGATCCTCCTGCCTCGGCCTCCCGGAGTGCTAGGATTACAGGCGTCAGCCACCGCGCCTGCCGACCTGAAGGGCTTTTAAAAAAAAATACTTAGGCCTATGGGTTTCACCCACATACATTCAGATTTAATTGATATGGTGGGACGTCTGGGCTTCGGGATTTTTTTAAGTTTTCTGGGTGATTCTAATGTGCAGCTAACAGCTTGACTGTAAAACGCTTAAGTTGCTGCCACCCTTTCCAAACATCTTTTTGCAGCTTCACGTCTAACTCTTAGATGTAAGAGACCTTCATCCTGTTCCCTAAGATTAGAATACTCACACTGTCATCCACTTGTGTAATCCTTTGTCATTCTTGAAAGCCATTCACCTGTTTTCTGAAGGTGTAATCTCTGGAGTGTAAATCACTTGTTCCCTCCCTTTGTGGTCCTAAAGCATATTTACACGGGATATCATTATGGTACTTATCAAAATGCATTAGGAAAGGCCAGGCGCGGTGGCTCACGCCTTTAATCCCAGCACTCTGGGAGGCCCAAGATGGAGGATTGCTTGAGGCCAGAAGTTCCAAACTAGCCTCAGCAACAAAAGCAAGGCCCGGTCTCTACTGAAAAAAAAAAAAAAAAGTAGCCAGGCATGGTGGTGTGCGCCTGTCGTTTCAGCTACTGGGGAGGCTGGGGTGACAGGATCCCCTGAGCTAAGTTAAGGAGTTTGAGGTTGCAGTGAGCTATGATAATGCCACTGTACCCTAAACCCTGGGCAACAGAGCAAGACCCTGTCTCAAAAAATAAATAAATAAATAATGCATTAGAATTATTTATACTCCATACAGGTGCAGTTGTTGGAAGGCAGATACTATCATTCATCCCTATGCAATCTACCTCAGGGAACAAACGTTTTAAAATTTTAGTTTTAATTGACTAATTATAGTATATATAGGGTACAGTGTGATGTTTGGATACATGTATATATTGCGGAATGAGCAAATCAGGCTAATTAACATATCCACCAACTGACAAACTTATTTCTTTGTGGTGAGACCATTTAAAATCCACTCTTTTAGCAATTTTGAAATATAAAAAACATTAACTAGTCACCTTGCTGGGCAATAGCTCACCAGAATTTATTCAAAAGCTGTCTAACTAAAACTTTGTGCCTGTTGACCAACATTTTCCGTTTCCCCACCCACTTCCCACCCTCAACTTCTGGTAACCACTATTCTACTCTCTACTTCTTCTGTGAGTTCCACTTTTTTAGATTCCACATATATGTGAGATCTTGTGGTATTTGTCTCTCTACACATGGCTTATTTCACTTAACATAATGTCTTCTAGATTCATTCATGTCAAAATGAAAGAATTTTGTTCTTAAGGCTAACTAGTATTCCGTTGTGTATATATACTGCATTTTTAAAATCCGTTTATCCATTGATGGATACTTAGATTGATTCCATGTCTTGGCTATTGTGAATGATGCTGCAATGAACATGAAAGAATACATGTATTCACTCTAATGATAGTTTCCTTAGCTGTGCAAAAGCTTTTTAATTTGATCAGATCCCATTTATTTATTTTTGTTGCTGCAGTGATTGCTTTGGGGGTCTTCTTCAAAAATTCTTTGCCTAGGCCGATGTCTGAAGGGGTCTTCCCAACATCTTCTTCTAGAATTCTTAAGGTTTTGGCTGAAGATTGTCAACATGGAGTCACAGATACAGGGTGCCAGTCTCCTGTTCTTCCCACCCCTATCCTGTCCTTCTGCAAGCAGTGGGAAATTTTAAAGATAATTGATCAGAAAAATCATTCTGTCATGTGCATATTCCAGGAATATCTAGTACAGATAAATAGTCACAAATGTTATCTAGGAGAAAGAAAGAAAAAATTTCATAAACTGTGTTTCTCTCACTTTAAAACATAGGTTTTTAAAAAAGGGGTTTTTAAAGTAGGTTTTTAAAAAATAGCCTTTGTTACTATAGTTACAAGATAAAAGAATATCTCCTCCTGGCTTAAATCTATAAAATCAATGCAAGCCAGTGTTCTAGTTTATATATAACTAAGGCCAAACTTCTCAAGATTTAAACTTCGTAAATTTTCTATATTGGTCATATGATTCAAATAAGTTATTGTTTCTGCAGAATGTTGATTATTACAAAATATAAAATAGGGTTTCACTGAATGAAATTCTAATGACATATCTTTTCATCTTTTTTTTTTGAGACAGAGTCTTGCTCTATTGCCTGGGCTAGAGTGCTGTGGCACCAGCCTAGCTCACAGCAACCTCAAACTCCTGGGCTCAAGCGATCCTTCTGCCTCAGCCTCCCAGTTAGCTGGGACTACAGGCACTCGCCACTGTGCCTGGCTAATTTTTTTTATATATGTATTTTTAGTTGGCCAATTAATTTCTTTGTATTTTTAGTAGAGACGGGGGTCTTGCTCTTGCTCAGGCTGGTTTCGAACTCCTGACCTTGAGCGATCCTCCCACTTCAGCCTTCCAGAGTGCTAGGATTATAGGCATGAGCCACCCCACCCGGCCGTAATGACATATCTTTTAAAAGGATTTGCATTTATAAATTTCTTATAATTCTACAGATCATAAGGGTCTAATGTGTTAGCTAAAATTGTAATTTCCAGATCTTTAGTTAGCATTTGCTAAGTTTTTAAATATTAGGTTGAATTCTTTGACAAATAATTTTTGGATACTTGGACAATTTCTAAGCAAAAATATATAATACTTTGGTTGCTAAATATAGTTTCAATTCACCTTTATGTATTATAAAATGGTCATAAGTTAGCACAATGCTCCAGTGCTTTGGATGATGTTATTTGCTTGTTTTGCCACCTTAAAATTTAAAAAGGTAATCTAAAAAGTGTACTCAGAGAAAATTAGCTAGATAGTTCTTGGTTTCTGGCCTAGTGGTTTTCTCTGGGTCTGGAGAAAACAAAAGTTGGCTACTTACATTAAAGGAGATAATAAAAATAATTAAGACTATAAATAGTATAATAATCACATAAAATAGAAATATGTATATAAGAAAATGGATATGACTATTACTTAAGGAAATTATTAGTTTGTTAAAATAGTAACTTTGATGTGATATTTAATATGCTAAGACTATATTTTGAAATTAAAGCCTTTCATTTTATATCTTTTTAAAAATTTTGTTTTTAGAGATGGGGATCTCACTGTGTTGCCCAGGCTGACTTCAAACTCCTGGGCTCAAGCAATTCTCCTGCATAGCTGGGACTATAGGTATACACCACCATGACCATTTTATTATATCTTTACACAGTTATGTAGTTATGTCTAAACACATTAAATGAAAGTGTATTAAGAAGTGACATCACCAAAAATTGTGGAGTGAGATACTCTTAAGACTCTGTCCCTCCATAAAAACAACTAATGAGCTGGCAAAAACTGTCATAATAATTTTTATAGAACTTTGGATTCTAGTCAAACACTTATAACAACAAAGGGAAGGCTTAGTGAAGACAAAAGCTACTGCATTGTGATGAGAGAGCACCCACTACAATTCTCCACACCCCAGATTGATGGCAACCATGAGGATGGCAGTCTACATACACTCTTGGTGCAAGTTGCTAGTGTCAAAAGGAGCAATATGGACCGTATTCTCAAACAATTGTAGTTGTGACTTTAAACTTGTCTGGTGGCTCTCTAAAAGACTGGGCAAGGCTTACTTTTGTTTCATCCAACTCAGAGTGTTCCCGGGAGTGGGGTAGTATACCAAATGGCTTTATGCCAAAAGCATTCAAAAGCACAAGTATTTGCTGTAGCAGTCTGGGGCAAGGGATAACAGTCAGGACAAGAAATAGACCAAAGGCCTGGGAAGAAAGGAGATATGTGGGGGGATAAGGACTTTTAAAGCTCCCATGTATACCTAGGAATCAAGAAGGCCACGTGGGTGCCCAGGGTTGGATGAATGTTCAGAAAAGACCTGCAAAAACCCTGAACTTTTATTTCTGGCT
The DNA here is from genome assembly GCA_963574885.1 of Lepilemur ruficaudatus. Taxonomy (NCBI): domain Eukaryota; kingdom Metazoa; phylum Chordata; class Mammalia; order Primates; family Lepilemuridae; genus Lepilemur; species Lepilemur ruficaudatus. The sequence goes on from CAUYRT010022295.1 coordinate 36,949, forward strand.
GGCCTTCAGGCTTTAAGCCAGCAGGATGTGAAGGTTAAGAGTTGTAAATGGCCTGGCTAAGCTTTGAAGGAGTGCCCCAGTACAGAGTTAAGCTGCAAAAACTGGGAGAATTTTTTTTTTCTTTTCTCCTCCTCCTCCACCACGACTTCCTCCTCCCGTCCTCCTTCCCCTCCTCCTCTTCTTCCTCCTCCTTCACACTCCCCCCACCTTCCCCTTTTCCTGTTTTTGCTCTGGGTATTTCAGGAAACTGGCAAAATACTAACTGACCAGTAGGCTAAGGGAACAGAGACTTCAGTGGTCACCTATGACAAAGAATACAGACTTTACAGAAAATAATTTTGAAAAAAAATCACTAAATCAGCAAACCACAGCAATATATAGATCAAGGAAATAGAATCTAGAGTTCAGAAAGAAACCCGTATATATGGCCAATTGATTTTCAACAAGGGTGCCAAAACAATTCAATGGGGAAAAGATTGTCTCTTCAGCAAATGGTGCTAGACAACTGGATACCCACATGCAAACAAATGAAATTGGACCTTTACCTTATACTGTGTACAAAAATGAATCAAAGATCTAAATGTAAGAACTAAAGCTTTTATAGTTTTAGAAGAAAACATAGGTGTAAATCTTCATGACGTTAGATTTGGCAATGGATTCTTAGATATGACACCAAAAGTATGATAGTAAAAGAAAAAATAGATAAATTGGACTTCATCAAAATTAGAAACTTTTGTACATCAAAGAACGCTATCAAGAAAGTGAAAAGACAACTTACAGAATATGAGAAAATATTTGCAAATCATATATCGTATAAGGGTCTAGTATCCAGAACATATATATAGAACTCTTACAACTTAACAAAAGACAAATAATGTAATTTAAAAATGTGCAAAGGACTTGAATAAACATTTGTTTCATGAAAGGGCCATAAATGCAAAGTGACCCCCAAAAGCAGTAAGAACCTAGAAACCAAAGAATGAGGCAGACAAATCTAGTTTGTCGGTAAAAGGTGATCATTACTGGGGACAGAAATGTCATCTTGGCCAGCAGCAAGACAAGTAGATCTCTGCACCACTACCCCCCAAATCCAGGGCTTATAAACCATAGGAAAAAGGTATATATGCTCTAGAAGGACAAATAAAGTCACCCCTTTCAGGAAAAGACAAGAATGCTATGTATGTCATAGCCTGTAAATTGTGTAATAACATCAAGGTTGTTTCAGCCTAAGTGCAGGATTTATGATAAGTATGCACTGTTTCAAAAGGAACAGTACATAAAGTAGAAATCTTAGAGGCCTTCCTGGAACTGGGGTTAATCAGAAGTCAACATGATGGATTAGCATCCAAGATGGAGTTATTTTAGCCTCCACATCATTTCTCTAAAGAAGATGTACAAATGGCCAATAATTGAAAAGATGCTCACCATCACTAGCCATTAAGGAAAGGCAAGTCAAAACCACATTGAAATACCACTTCATACCTATTAGGATGGCTGTTATCAAAAACCAGAAAATAACAAGTGTTGGCGAGGGTGTTGAGGAATTGGATCGCTGATATATTGATCGTGGAAATGTAAAATGGTGCAGTTGCTGTGAAACAGTTTGACAGTTCATAAAAAAGTTTAATGTATAATTACCGTACAACCCAGCAATTCCACTCCTATATATATACTTAAAACTTATATATGAATGTTCATAGCAACACTACAATACTCAAAAGATGGAAACAACTCAAATGTCCATCAACCAATGAACGGATAAACAAAATGTGGTATATCCACATAAAGGAATGCTATTCAGCCATAAAAAGGAATGAAATACTGATACATGCTACAACATGGATGAACCTCAAAAACATGCTGACTGAAAGAAGCCAGACATAATAGGTCATATATTGTGTGATCCCATTTATGTAAAATACCCAGAATAGGTAAATCCATAGAGACAGAAAGCAGATAAGTGGTTGCCAGGGACTGGGGAGAGGGGAGAATGGGGAGTGACTGCTTAATGGGTACAAGGCTTCCTGTCAGGGTGATGAAAATGTTTTGAAGTTAAATAGAGGTGATGGTTGCACAACATCGTGAATGTGCTGAATGTAACTGAATTGTACACTTTAAAATAGTTAATTTTACATTATGTGAATTTTACCTCAATATAAAAGTATATTTATGAGGTAAAAAGATTAATTTTTTTTTTTTTGAGACATAGTCTCTCTCCGATGCCCTGGCTAGAGAGTAGTGGCATCATGTTAGCTCACTGCAACCTCAAAGTCCTGAGCTCAAGTGATCCTCCTGCCACAGCCTCCCAAGTAGCTGGGACTATAGGTATGTGCCACCACCCCCAGCTAATTTTTCTATTTTTAGTAGAGATGGGGTCTTGCTCTTGCTCAGGCTGGTCTCAAACTCCTGAGCTCAAGCAGTCCTCCTGCCTCAGCCTCCCAGAGTTCTAGGATTACAGGCCTGAAATCTTTTGTTTCCCAGTTAAGATTGTGGGGAGGGATTGGGGGGAGGGAGGTGGAAGAGACTAACAAATCAAAGGAGTTCAAACTTCTAGGTTACTTATGTATAAATTAAATAGATTAAATACATTTTAATGATGGTATACTTTGCAGCTTAAAGGAAATATATTCATGTTCTAGTACACAAACTGGTACAATAACTATCTACAAAGTTATTTTCTTTCTGGACTTTAATTCCCTTATTGATCACGGACAATCCCGGTATACTCTAAGATATAAATCAAAAGGTACTGGAAGTTTATCATTGTCCCCATTGTTCATAATATGTTCTTACTCCCAGTGTAATTTTGACTACATCCTCATAAATTGTGTTATACCCCAAGAGATTCCACTCTCTTCTATTCTGCTAGTACAGGATAACATAACACATTAGCCAGAGCTATTCAGTAATATTACCAAGGCAGAGGTAATTTGACTAATTTTAAAAGCAATATTGGTGGAAAACCATTAGAGATACAGCCAATGGTGTTTTTAGTGTATGTCCTATCTGCCTATGACATAATTCTGTTAAAACTGTAAAGATGGGATAGAAACTGGAGTCAAAGCCTTAAGCCTCCTTTAAAAACCTCAAGTGTTGGTTGTACGTAGATACAGTTGGAGCACTATGTATGTACTCTCTGGACTACTTTGACAGAGTAGGTTTTTGAATGTAACAAGATAAGTCAACTTGAGTGGTATTATATTTTGGGAAATCAGCTCACTACAAATTGTGACTGTAAACATTGTACTGTAAATGCTTTGTAGTTTTCCCCCAATTAAAAAAAAAAATGTGTATTTACCAAAGTAACTCATGCTGGTTGTAATAAATTATTACCACAGTGTTAAAAAAAAATAAAAAATAAAAAAAATAAAAAAATAAAAAGAAGGAAATACTGTCACTTGCGACAAAAAGCATGAACCTGGAGGACATTGTGTTGAGTGACACAGAAAGACAAATACCACCTGATCTCCCTTATATACGGAATCCAAAAGTGTGCAACTCACAGGAGTAGAGAGGAGAATGGTGATTATCAGAGGCTGGGGTGTTGGAGGATGGGGGAAATGTTTGTCAAAGTACACAAAATTTCAGTTAAATAGGAGGAATAAGTTCAAGAGATTTATTGTATATCATGGTGTTGTAGTTAAAGGCAATATATTGCATACTTGAAAATTACTAAGAAAGTAGATTTTGTGTTCTAACCACAAAAAAGATAATTATGTGAGAAAATACATATGATAATTAGCTTCATTTAGCCATTTCACACTGTATATATACTTCAAAACCTCATGTTGCACACCATAAATAGAATTTTTATTTGCCAATTTAAAGAATTTTTTATAATATTTTAATTTTTTAATACAAAAGTCAGGCAGGATGCTGAATAATTCTTTCTTGTGCAGGCTGTACAAAATACTGCAGAACATCTAGCAATTCTTGTCCTTTCTCATTAAATGAGATAGAACTGTGACACCCAAAAATATCTCCCTGGGAGCAGTGTCATTCCTGTTGATACCCGCTAATCTAACGGCATTACTTCTTTCTCCCTGATTTAAGTCTTCGTGATATTTCTATAGTCACTTTTATTGGCCACTGGTTCCCTAAATTCCTCCTTAAGGAGCTAGAAAGTGTAGTTTATAGCAGTGTATATGCATATATGTACACAGTGGGTGGCATAACACACATAGCAAGATAATATTTTTAGATATTTACCAATATTATTTATTCTTTTTTCTTCCTTCCTCTTTGGAGTTAACTTTTTCTATCTCTTTCTTCTTCTATTTTCCACAGTCAAAAAAGCTAGATTTTCAATGATCATTTTCTCAGCAAAGAAATATGACAGAGGAAAGAGAGTTTCTTCCTGGCCTTTTTGTTTCAAAAGCCTATGCTCATTGGCGCACGAAGATGACTTAGTCAAATTGAAGGACAACTTCTCTCCACTTCAATCCCTACAGGCCTAGAATGAGTTTCTGTGGGCTGGGTGGTGGGGAACTGAGCCCGGATAAAAAGGCCTGCCAGGAATGAGTCATGGGGTCAGAAACAAGAGAGCGTAAAGCAAAGGATCACCTTGACAGAGCATTTTAATCAAGGACCTGGTGGCTGGAAAAGGATGTCCTTCCCAGACTTCCAGTGTAGGGAGTCTTGCCCATCACTTGTCCCCAGCGGTTAAGCTTTTTGCTGATGACAGGGCTTCCCTTAGACCACAGCCCACTCTAAAGTGAGTCCGGACCACCCAGCAGAGAGTGATGTCTGCCCATGCTGCAACGCTGCTTGGACACTTACCGAGGTATTCCTACTACCACTGACTTACTTGCATCCCTTGGCAATTCCCAAAATAGAAAAATAGGTAGGGATTAGGTACATCATACGATTGAATTTAGGGAAAGTCACTGTAACTGTTTTTGGGTGGGGATGTAGTTGAAAATTTTCCTTTATGCTGGCAAAGTTGGAGCCAACTCCAGTGTGATGTCACCTCAAATTCACAATGACACAAACCAAGATGTGCCCCTCATTTGTCCTTGTAGTGCAGACAGTGGCTTGGTTTCTCAAGGATGAGGTGGATTTTGTGCATTGGTTCATTGGTGTGGAGAGTCAAGGGGTATAAGAAGAAGTGGTGTTTGGTTTTCTTAAAGTTTGATTTCATATTTGTTGATTTACTTTGGCTTTGGAAGCACACAAATATTGACAGCAGATGACTTGACTCATTTCTATAAATCTGGATGCTGTTCTAGGAACTTCCTTGAACGTTCAAGCCTGTGCAGAACTGAGCTCCCACTGGCCACTGATTCACCGTCCTATAAAGGACCATAGATAGGGTATGTCGAATACGGCTGTGTGTTCCAACAAGTCCTGATCGTCCCTCACTTCCCTTCACCTCCCTGTTCCTCCTCTTTTCCTCTTTCCCAGCCTTCATCTTTGGGACCATTCTGACATTCTGAAAATGACAAGATAAGAAGTGGCTGCTGTGGCTCTTGCTTCAGGTGCAACTTGTTTTGATTTAACTTTACGAAGTTAAGATTCGCCTTAAACACAGCAGTGTGAGTGCCTCTCAAGTTCCTTAAAGTCTCTAAGCCAGAATACAAGAGGCATATACAAGAGCCTCCTACCCAGCAATAACATGAATGGATTCTGGAAGCAATTTGTGCATTACAACTTATGCATTACATTGGGCAGCTGTATTACATGAGTGCAACACAGCAAGAGTGGAATAATTTAATATGGAACTTTTTGTTAATATTATATTTGTCACTTTAAAATGCTCTCAGCTTGATCACATTGACCTGTCTAATGCAATGATAGTATCACATTAAGAAGACTTCTGTAGATTTCTCCACACTTGGGAGCTGGCAAGTCTGGCTGCTGGCCCCATTGCTGCTGGCTATGTGCTCTGTGCTTTTTGGTCGCATAACTTGGAAAAGGTAGACCAGAGAACCCAGGATGCATAGCCCTGTGTGCAAGCTCAAGCAGAGTTTTTGATTTGGAGTTTTGTTTTGGATAGTGGGTTGGGTGGCAATGCCTTGCATCTGAGTTTTAAGCTCATACAGCAGGCATAAGCATAAGTTTGCAAGTGTAATGGAGGAAGCATCTCCTGGCTTCATCTGGGTTTTGCTTCCCAGACTGTAAGTCCAGAGTATGCCTGCTAAGTGCAATACAGAGACAGAAAAAGGATGCAACTGCCAGTCTTCAAGCTATCCTCCCTGTCCTCTCTTCCTAACCACTTCTGCCTCCTCTGTGTCTCATGAGTATTCTTCCTCATGATTGACACTGCTCCTAGTTTTGCCAAAAGCACTGTTCCTTTATTGGCATACTGAGTGTAGAGTCCTACTCAGGCTTCCATGACAAAATACTATACTACAAACTGGATGCCTTAAACAGACATTTATTTTCTATCACAGTTCTATAGGCCTGAAGTCTGAGAACAAGGTACCGGCAAGGCTGGTTTCTAATTAGGCCTCTCCTCCTGACTTGCAGACAGCTACCTTCAACCTGCGTCCTCACATGGCCTTTCCTCTGTGCTCATGCAGAGAAAGAGATTTCTGGTGTCTCTTCCTCTCTGATAGGAAAGGACACCAGTTCTATTGGATTAGTGTGCCACCCTGTAACCTCACTGAACCTCAATTACCTCCTTAAAGGCCTTTTCTTCAATTATAATTAAATTGGGAGTTAGAGGCTCAACATATGAATTTGGGGCTGGAGCACAATTCAGTCCATAACACTGAGTATTGGGTTTGGGAAGGGAGCTGAAGGCCCATATATCCTCCAATCTCTGTCTTTCCTCTGTTTCTCTCTGTCTTTATATCCCTGCCTCTCTCTAGCTCCAGCCTCTTTGTACCTCTTCCTTCTTATTGTCATTTTCTTTCTCATCTGCAGCACAAGGAAGGATCTATAGCTCCTGAATTTTGGTTAAAATTTCAAGAGCTTAAAAAATTGCTTCTTGACTGCCAGGAAGACACTGGATCTATAATATTTAAATCCAATATTAAAAAATCCCCTCTTCTTTGCAGCTACTTGAACTCAGATACCTGTTACGTGCAGACCAATGTCAACATCAGATGTTAATTTTTATCCGGGACATATTTCACAATATTATGGTGTTGTTTTTCACCAACATAAAATATGCTTCAGATTCCAGTGCCTGAGAACAATCTTGGTCACATGTCTAGCTGTATTTCATTATCTGGCTCAGAACATTTTGTCTTTCTATTCTTAATCACAAAGTGACCTTACCAGTTAACCTGCTATTATTGAAATAAAATCTAAATAACTTCCAGAGCTATGGCTGTGCCACACACATGGCAAAATTGAACATCACTGAACCTAGTCTAATTTACTTGGTATACATCACCTCAGCAAGCCCATCCATTTCTATGAACAACAAGAAACCTAAAAATCCTAGAGTTCTAAAGAGAACACAATCCATATTGTGGAGAGTTGGTCCAATAAAATTGGAGGGTTAGGCAAAAAGGTACTGTCCCACAGGAAAGGAGTTGGTAACTCTTTGATGTAAACTGGCCTCTCCTCTTCTGTGTCCTCTCCTCTTCCTTCACCCACTCATTAGTCTAATTCCCATACTCTCTTTAAGGATCATCGAAAGCTCATATCCGTTAATTAGTATCCCCGTAAGATTTCAACATGTAGAATTTCAGCTTTTATATTATAGAAACTAGAACTTGCTGACACATATATTGGACTGTTCTAATTATTTCCTTGTCAAAATTATATAACTTGCAATAACAAAGACTATGTATTCCTTTATGGTATATAACATGGAACTAGCCACACATGATGATTATAGGAAATGTTTTTTGCTTTGATTTGATAATGCCAATTGTTAATTCATTTAATAATCTCCCTCTGAATTCTTAATTTCACACACACAAAAAAACCATGGCTTATTCTTTAAAAACATGCCAGAAAACATGATCACATTGGCAAGATTGATAAACCACAGAGAGACTGGAAATAGCACAATATAGAGCTAAAATTTTCACATAGTATATTCCTGTTTTAATTGTTTCAACTATTTTCTTTTTTATTTCATCTTGAAAATAAGTATGTGATGAAAAAATCATCCTGTATATATAAAAGATATTATTTCCAATAGGATACTTTGTTTCTAGAAACTACATTACTGGAGGCAGAAATATCAAAGTCACAAAAGGGATTCAACATGTGGCACACATTGATTTATTCCATATTGTCTTTGTCAAATGACTGCTACCAGCCAGACACTGCTTGGGTGGTAGGAAGAGAAGAGAAAGTAGACAGATAAGGTCTCTGTGGTCATAGAGTTTACATTCGTGTCTGAGATAGAAAGATGGACAATAACAAATAAATAAATAATAACAGACGGTGATAAATGCCAAGATGCAAGTAAATAAGGTGATATGATGGAGAGTAAACGAGTGGGCCTGTTTTGAAAAAGATTCAAAGCAGAGCTTTTTGAGGATGGCACATTTAAGCTGAGAACTAAAAGACGAAGAGAACAAGTCAAGCGATGAGCTAAAACGAAAGCAGACGGACCGCAAAGGCCAGTCCCTGAGGCAGAGAAGAGACTGCTGTGCTGGAGGAACCTGAAGAGATACTCTGTGTTCCGTCTCCTTTTAGGATAAATTATTTCCTTGACATAGCCCTGTTCTCCACCCAAAACAGGCTGCTTCCCAGCATTTTATATAGATGTCAAAAATCTGTGGAAGACAGAGAGGGCGGCCTGAAATGAGGTGCAGGGATAGAGGAGTATAAGATCATACTGCAGCTACCAAGGGGAGCAGAGGAGCAGTGAGGGTCCCCACTAAGGAGTTTAGATAAGACTCAAATGCAAGGACAATCCAAAGAAGGGTTTTAATCAAGATTGAGACAGGCAGCCATTTATTGATTTTTTTGATCAATTACAATAACCTCTCTGTTCCTTCCTTACCCCTAAAGATCTCACTCTTAAGAAATGGCTAATCCAATCACAGTAAGAAGATGCAAGTATTGCCAGTTAGATGAAAAAAGACAAATTCAAATCCATGAGTCTGGCCCTGGCCCTGGTCTCATGAGAGAAACCTGTGCCTAAGCAAGAGCACTGCCTCCTCGCAACTGTTCACATCCAGGGCTGGAAGGATCGCAAATTCCACATTAGCCCTGCTGGGTTTCAGAGGTTTATAAAATTCAGGTATCACAATGATTCTTGAGAAGTACAGGCAGTCAATCATTTGCAACAAAATATCACCAAACAGTAGGGAACAAGCTGAAGGAGCCACAGCAGAAATACTCTGGGTTCTTTGTGTCCTCTAAGGGCAATTATCACCTTGATACAGCCCTGGTCTCCACCTCCCAAACAGGCTGCTTCCAAGACTGTAATATAAATGTCAAAAACTCTAAATGCCTAGAGGGGCCAGCCAGGGAAGATAAATGATTAAAACTGGTCTGGTGAGGACTGGATAAACTCGAAATTATATACCCCATCGAAAGAGGTCAACAGCTACTCAGCTATATAGCTGATTGCCACTTGGCAGGATTTTTAGATCTGTGTTTCAAAATCTCTAAAAATTAGCCAGGCATGGTGATACACACTTGTAGTCCCACCTATTCAGGAGGCTAAGGCAGGAGGATGGCTTGAGCCCAGGAGTTTGAGGTTGCTATGAGCTAGGCTAACACCAGGGCACTGTAGCCCAGGCAACGGAGCAAGACTCTGTCTCAAAAAAAAAAACTTCCTTCACTGTCCTTCTACCTTTGACAAATTTCCTACTGCACACATCAGCCATACACAACCAATTAAATGAGTACACATTTCTCTTTGAGAATTCAAAAAGCTCAATTATTTCACTGAGTGGAATGTCTAGCTCAGCTTCTTAGCTGTTCTTTTCTGTTATATGATGCAAATTTACATTGATCATTGCCAAAATTTATGTACAAAGAATTTGGGGCCTTTTAAATACAGATGGTCTTTAGGACTTCTTTGCCCCATTTTTTTAAAAAAGCTCTCAAGGGAGGAGGAAATGGGGAATTACTAATCAATGGGCATAAAATTTCAGATAAGCAAGATGAATAAGCTCTAGAGATCTGCTGTACAATATTGTACTTAAAGTCAATAATACGTATTGTATCGTACACTTTAAAATGTGTTATCTTATGTTAAGTGTTCTTATTACGATAAAATAATTTTTAAAAAAAGCACTATGGAGTAGGTGCCTTACTCTCTCACAGCAAACACAGCTTGAAAATGACGAGGTACCAAATGGCATGTGTGCATTCTGCTGTGCTGTGCTGATCCTGTCAAATCCCCAACGAAGTTTGAAGCAGCACTTTAAAGTTTTTCATTACTTTTAGTTTAATTCACAGCACCTTAATTTGCAAAATAAATAAAGTAAGTTCCACCCAAATATGAATGTTTCCAAAATAAAATTACACGTGGGAGATACCATTCAAATTCAACACACAATTTTTAAGCCCTTATTACGTACCAAGCCGTGTCAGGCGCCATGAGGAACACAAAGATGAGGATGACACAGTTTACTCTTCCAGGGACTCATAATCCACTGGAGGAGGAAAAAGACATAAATAAGCCACACAGACTTAAAAAGGTACATAATCAAGGACTTGTCCCACCTCGAAAGAGTTGACAATTTCCCAAGAGACAAACATTCTACCAGTGCTAATACTAAGCAGAATGTCCCAAGAGGTTTATTAAAAATATACAATGCAATTGTGTCAGGTACAAACATTTGCAGAGCTTCTACTATTTGCCAGTCTCCATGCATGACACTAGTATATCCATTAACTAATTTAAAGAAAGAGGACATTAATTATCAGCAGAAATCAAGGAAGGTTTGGTGGATATCTAGAGACTGACAAATTAAGCAAAAGCAAGAGTTTACAATTCTGCCCCCCGCCCCCACCCCCACCCCAGTCTGGTTTGGCAGAGCCCTCCTCCCAGTCTCCAGCACCTACACATCTTTTTCTAATGCAGTTGTACAGGTTGTGTGGGCAACAGCCATGACTAAGTATACTGTTCACTATCTCAACCTGTCAACCTGGAAAAGATGAGAATCAGATTACTAATAGTGATGGACAAGCAAAAATTCAGTAATCTCAAAGATATTTTCCAGTTCTAAAATTTAGTTATTTTATGTTTTGTTTTGCATAAGGGAATTTTCAAGGCAAATGTCTTAACGTTTGGCTTTGGTTGATCACACTTGGGTTTCCTTTAGTTCTTTAGGCAATTTCAAACAAAAAATACATACCTTAGCAACTAAGGATGAAAAGGGCAAAGGGCAAAGAGGAGACACAGTTTAGAAATTCCTGACTTGTAATGTTGTAGTATTGGTGTTCTATTACTTATAAAGAGAATATAGTACTTGTATCTAATGATTTCTGATTTTTGATTTGTCACTTAAAATATTGATATCTCAACCCATTTCCTGTGGCCAAAACTTATTAATACTATGCCAAACATAAACTATGTATCCCTGATTTATTTATCTATGGAACTTTATAGAAGCCCAGCAGAGAATGATTGAATTCTCTGTGATTTTTAATGAACGGAATCTGCAAAAACAATCCTCATATTGTATTGATCCTTGAATATTTTATTTATAATTGTGTCAGTCTTTAATTTTTTTCTTTCAAAAAACCATAAATGTTACTTCAACAGGAAAATGGGCCATATAATTGAGCAATCCTTATTTAATTATGGTAAGGTACACATTGTTCTAGCAACAGCTGGCAGGAATTAAGGCTAGCTGCGTGTAAATGGCAATAACAGATTCAGAATGCAGCCCAACGTTATCTGGTCCGTTGAAAATTTATGAGTCAGGTACCGTATGTACTGTACAATCCCTGCAAATTGAAAGGGGCGAATTTGACAGGCTAGTGTTGTTTTCTATAGAAAAACTTATCTGTGGTCCTTGCAAATTATCCATGGACCTTAACTGATATTTTACATACCTAAAGAGACCCATGATGGTGGTAATGATCTTTAACTGCACACTCTAATGATTTGTAGCTTCCTGTTTTTCATATAATGTCAGAGTGACTTATGTACTAAAGTTGATGCCTGCTTATTGCTTACACTTCTTCAGTTTTTTTCAGTTTACAGGTTCTGCAGATGACTTTTATGAAAAAGAAAATTACAAAATGTCATCAATTACTTATCTTGACTTCTAAATGAAGATATAGTCATTTAGTTTTATTAGGTTTAGGGGTATTCCTCAGATTCCTATCTCAGTCAATTGGCACTTCGAATTTATCCATCTAACAGTATTATTCTTTTCATCTGCTAGTTAAAAATTTTCTTAAAGAAAAAATGCTCCAGCTGCCAAAGATTTATTTTTTCAATTTGTTAACCCCAAAAGTGTTAACATATAATTAAATATAATTATAGCTAATGTTGCCTTATTCAATGTTCTCAAATATATTTAGACTTCTCCAATCTACGTTTTGGTGTTTCAAAAACAATTTTTGTGCTTCCTGGCATTAATTCATTGTCATTTATCTGACAAAGTATCAATTTTTTGAATGATATGAATACTATAGAAAATGTTGGTTTATGTTGTGAAATGCATTTATGTAATTTTTAAAAATTCTGACTGCATCTTTTTTATATAGACCTTTATGCAGATATAGCACACATGATTTTTGAATTAGTCATGATAGGCTATACACTGGTGAAAAGGAAAACATAAGAAACCTGAAATCTTAATGATTTAGTCCAATAAAGATTTATTTCTTTATTTCCTGCTCACGACAAGTCCAATGTGAGCTGGGCACCCCTCCTCCATCTCCTAGCTACCTCTGTAACATATGGTTTCTAAAATCCCTGCCTCAGAAGAAGAGAAAACAGAACTATTGCATTTTTAACAGACAGGTCTGGGTGTGACTTACCTTGGCAACTGGCCAGAACATGGTCACATGGCCACAATAAAACTACAAGGGTGCTTGGAAAATGTTGCGCTCCCGTGTGCCTGGGAAGAAGAAAATGAAATAGGATTTGGTAAACACATAGCATTGTCTCTGCCATGCAAAATCTTTAAAAAGATTGCCTATAGGACTGGAGAAAACAAGAACGTATTTTGTATAAATGAAGTAAAAATTTGGGTTAGTTTCATACTAGAGTAAACTGTCATTTTGAGTCACAGAGACATGAACCACACTGTGAAAGTATCAACTAAAATTTAACCTTTTGATTTTAAAACAAATCAAAGACTCCATATACATTTTTATCAAAGGTACAGAGGACTGTTTAGAACATGACACTAACCTAAATATTTCGTCCACTTTTTCCAGTGAGAAAGCTCATATTTTTCTCCTTTCAGATTCTTTCCCATTCATGTTCTTTCTTATACAGATTATATCACTCCCACTTGTGCCTGCCATCAGAGATAAATGCAGTTTCCCCCCTGGAGTCTCTTCTTACAGGTCAGGAATTCGTTCTGATTGTTCACCGTCTGTGCTGTTTTCACTGATAAACAGTTCCAATGTCACCGTTGCAGTGTTTACACACTTTCATGCACTCGTGTACAGACAGGTACACACCTGCACTTATTTACTCATGTACTCGTACACACGACAGTCGCCATCAATCTCTGCTCCTCCTCTTTGCTTTATTTTCTTCCTTTGCTTTATTTTATATGCATTTATTTGATTTTTGCTTTGTACACTGATGCATTCCTTGCCACTAGGAAAGAGTCCGGCAGCCAGGAGCTGCTTAATTAATAGCTGATAAATACACAGTTGAATAAATGAAGATATTCTATGTTCCAATGTCAATGAGAGTAGGTATCTCTCTGTGATCCCTTTTTATCATATGTAAAAAGACTATAAGAATCTTTGTCTTCTAGGATTATTTAAGAAATTACACAATGTCCCAAGAAAAATTATGGCATTTATTTTTTGCAAATATCTTAATTTATTTACTATGACCCTGGATTTTATTAGAAGGGAAATTAATGTTCACAAAGTTGAAATAATTTGCCTATACCTGGTGTTACTCATGCAGCACATTTACAAACTTATGGTTATTCACATTTGTGTGGGAAGAACAATCTTTTTTTTTTCATTTTTACTTTCCATGACTGGTTTTATTTTTCTCATGAGCACCAACCCTTTGGGGAGTGGGTGGGGAAGTGAAAGGTAGTCCTTCCTGTTGTATAGCATGAAGATTTATGGTGCTGAATTTCCAAACAAATAAACCTTGGTTGGACTCATGACCCTGTAACTTACTAGTTTGTGACTTCATGTAAGTGACTTCCTATGCCTCTGTTTTCTTATCTGACAAATGGGCCTCCTGTTGGTTAGTTTCATGTGTCAATTCAGCTGGACCATGGTGACCAAATATTTGTTAAACATTCTTCAGAGTATTTCTGTAAGAAATACTCTGATTGGATGAGATTTACATATTTAAATTGGTGAACTTTGAATAAAGGAAACTGTCCTCCCCAACATGGGTGAGCCTCATCCAATCACTTGGAGGAATAGAACAAAGAGTGATCTCCCCAGAGCAGGAGGGAATTCTGCAGCACATTGCCTCTGGACTTGAATCGCAGCATTGGCTCTCCCTGGGTCTCTAGCCTGCCAGCCCACATTGCAGATTTTGGACTTGCCAACCTCCATAATTGCATGAGCCAATTTCTTAAAATGTATCTCTCTCTATATATGCACACATCCTATTGGTTCTGTTTTTCTGGAGAACCCTGACTAATACAGGTATAATAACAGCACACTCCACACTGCTCCCCAAAACAACTTTGGTAGTGCTTGGCATAGAGTAAGGCTCAAATAAATCCTGGTTATTAATAATTTTGAGAAAGTTTATGATTGATTTATATAAAATATTTGGGAGATAAAGATCTTATAGAAAAGTGGCAATAAAATCAGTCTATCCAAAAAAAACTGTCCTTGATAAAACTTAATCTTCTCTTTAAGCTTTTGTATTTTTCTAGATGACATGTCATCGCTCACCTTGTTTCAGCAGTCTGTGATTGACTCAATTTGAATAAATAAGTGCAATGCCTTATTTTAGCAATGCGTCAGCAAAGTAATTGAAAGACGTAAGCTCTCTTACTTCATAAATGATCATCCTAAATTTTAAAGGTCTTCCATTTAAAATAATTAAAAACTTTCTTAAAGCAACTTTTCTCCTTCTTTTTTTTTTGGAAATGAAGCACTTCATACTTTTTCATGTTTAGTTTCATAATTATTATTGATCAGTGATCTACATGTATGTGAACTGAACCTGTGACCATGTATTCTGACTTCGTTTAATGAATTTGACCAAAAGGGAACAGTTTCAACTCCTTTAGGCACAATCTTTCCTCTAACATTATCAGCTTCTCTTCTAGATTTAGCTTTGAAAAACTCCTTATACTGGCTCCAGCTTTCTATATCTGGTCCTGTATGTACACCCTCTGGAACCAAAGCAAGGGAGTTGGCTTCTGTTCTGCTGAAAAGGAGACTAAAAATCTGAATGCTCCATGGCACCATGGGGAACAAACTACCTTTTTGTCCGCTCTCACTCATTACTTGGACCAATATCATATTCTCAGGCTTATGGTTAGACCAGAAGCATGTTTGGAGGTTGGGAGGTGAAAAAGGGAATTTTTCCTGAACCCCCAAACCATCTTTTAGACCAGCCTTGTAATCTCCTTCCTTTCATTATCTAGGGGTTGAACCACCATGTTCTTCCTTTTTCAATATTTTTTAGCTCTTGTAATTTGGATTTGATTAATCCTTGGAGTAAGTGATCTTTTTTTTTTTTTTTTCCTATCTGACCAGGGACCAGAAATCTTAAAGGTGTTTATTTCAAAGAAATCTCTACCAATTAAAATTAAACTCCTTAGCATATCAAGGTATTATTACTCCCAGATAGTATATTCCCACTCACATTGATCTCTCTTTTGAACTTTAAGAAAACTTATCCATGTTACACATCTTGGCATTATATGGGTATATGTTTTCATACTGTTTTTCAACAAAGCCTAAAACTATTTTGAGGGAAGAGACCATGATAAATAGTATATTTAATTTTTTTTTATATGGAGTGGTACTGTAAAAACGACCATATGAATTGAAGAGACCCAATAAATTTGGTGCTAGTAGCTTTCTTACTGACACAGAAACCAGGAAGTTTACAGCCTTCCAAGAAAATCTCAACATTGGGCTTGGTGTCATTTCCAACATTGGTGATTAGAGGTGGCTGGCTCAAGACATCATTTATAACACTGGTGCCTGGAGATGGCTGGGAAGGTGATCCACAAGTTTTCTCAAGCTCTGATCAGTGCACAGGGAAGTGCTAAGGAATCAATGTGCCAGGAGAGAATCAGGGTTGGAACAAAAAAGCATAGTATACAAGAACTATGTGATTTGATGTCAAGAGTGTGATGCCATGGATTTCGGTGTCAGGCACGTGAAAATGCTCCAAAAGCCCCAGTGAGCAGTCTCATTTGGTAACACTGATCATGGACTAGACCAACCACCCATCCTGTCCCAGAACCTAGAAAAGACCAGGGGTAAAAGGCTTTGTCTGACATTCCTCCCTCCATCACCAAAGATTTCTTAAGCCCTCCCATGCATCC
Source organism: Lepilemur ruficaudatus (assembly GCA_963574885.1). Taxonomy (NCBI): domain Eukaryota; kingdom Metazoa; phylum Chordata; class Mammalia; order Primates; family Lepilemuridae; genus Lepilemur; species Lepilemur ruficaudatus. The sequence continues at coordinate 53,502 of CAUYRT010022295.1, forward strand.
AGATGTCATTCTGGGGATCAGAAGAAAAAGGGAAAAGTCTGAGAAAACAGCATTTATATGAATAAGACTGAGTTCCATATAAAACTCTAAAAACTGGATTGAGTGAGTTATCACTGATTAGAAATTTATCTCCCAAATATTTCATATAAACCGATCATAAACTTTCTCAAATATTATTAATAGCCAGGATTTATTTGAGCCTCACTGTATGCCAAGTTCTATGCAAAGTTGTTTTGGGGAGCAGTGTGGAGAGTGCTATTATTATACCTGTATTAGTCAGGGTTCTCCAGAAAAACAGAACCAATAGGATGTGTGCATATAGAGAGAGAGATTTATTTTAAGAAATTGGCTCATGCAATTATGGAGGTTGGCAAGTCCAAAATCTGCAATGTGGGCTGGCAAGCTAGAGACCCAGGGAGAGCCAATGCTGCGATTCAAGTCCAGAGGCAATGTGCTGCAGAATTCCCTCCTGCTCTGGGGAGATTACTCTTTGTTCTATTCCTCCAAATGATTGGATGAGGCTCACCCATGTTGGGGAGGACAGTCTTCTTTATTCAAAGTTCACCAATTTAAATATGTAAATCTCATCCAAAAACACCCTTACAGAAATACTCTGAAGAATGTTTAACAAATATCTGGTCACCATGGTCCACCATGAAACTAACCAACAGGCGGCCCATTTGTCACATAAGAAAACAGAGGCATAGGGAAGTGACTTACATGAGGTCACAAGCTGGTAAATTACAGGGTCGTAAGTCCAACCAAGGTTTATTTGTTTGGAAATTCAGCACCTTAAACCTTCACGCTGTACAACAGGAGAATTAGGAGTTTGCCAAGTTAGTTAGGATAGTTGATCTTTCCAGACAAATGAAATAGCATGCATCAAGGCTCAAAGGCCTGGCTTATCCAGGCAATACAATAAAGTCCAGAATCACAATAATGAATTTCCTACTTCCAGTTTGTTGTATATTTTTTAATTGGTCACTTTATATTGACTTGGTTTCTAATTATTTAAGCCAAGGTGTCTTAACTGGTATTCCCAGAGTATCAGAGAGCTGTGACCTGAAACCACATATTTTTGATCAACCAGAGATTTCCTTTCTCATGTTTATGCATTTTTGCTATGTTCTTAGCTCAAGTTGAGGGATGATGCTAGAGCTTGCTGGGCAGAACAGACAATTCTATTTACCATTGGATTCTATTTAAATATGTCTCTTATGTGAATATTCCCCAAGAGAATTTACTTTCAGTTCTTAAAGCAAGAAAACATTGTGCTTCTCCTGAAATATTAGTATCTTTCTTTTGCATAGACAATGCAAATAATACAACTTGTTCCTTTTTTTTAAATCTTTTTTTCTTTCCTTTTTTTTGCTTTGGCAACTGAAAACAAAGAGGCCATACTTACAATTCTATTGTAATAATCATTCTTATTTTCCCCCAATGCTGCTGTCTTATCTCCATTATTCAATTTTAATTCTATTTTTGATAGATATTCTTAAAAACCACTTCAAGTACTCTGTACAGTAAAAACAGCAACTAAATGATAAATGGGTGTGAGAATAAATCAATGAGCAAGTGAGTGAGTAAACAAACAGATGACAAAGAAATAAGTGGCTTCCCCTGGCTTAGCTCTTGCCAGGAAAATCAGGGAATTTTATCCCCAAATTCTACTTTTCTGGTTCGAGGAATGATATGTTTCACATGAGTTTATGAAGACCTATGATTGCCTTTTCCTCCATTAACCCTGATTTATTAAGATAAACTGTCCAATCGATGTCTTGACTCCTAGGAGCAGTTTCTGCTTTAGCCACATCTCTGACATTACCAATGTCTTAGGATCCTTGTGCAAATAAAATGTCAATAGCCCTGTTTCGCTGGCTCTTTTGAAATTATTTGTAAATATCTGAAATCTCAGTGGATTTACCACTTAGTGCTTAGATCCTAATTACAAGCTATCTTGCCACTGCACTCTAGTGAGGGTGACAGAGCAAGACCCCAACTTAAAAGAAAAAAGAAAAAAAAAGGAGAAAGAAGAGACTGTGAAATTTTATACACACACACACACACACACACACACACACACACAGGGTAAAGGAATATTTGCAGGAGATGAGCTAAACCAAGCATCCTTCTCAGATAATAAAAGCTGCTAACATCTTGCTGTGGTTTGAATGTTTGTTCCCTCCAAAACTCGTGTTAAAACTTAAACCCCAACGTGGCCAGTATTGAGAGGTGGAGTCTTCAGGAGGTCACTGGGTCATGAGAGCTCTACCCTCATGGACAGATTAATCCACTCCTGGATTAATGGACTAGTGGGTTATCATGGGAGTGGGACTGGTACTTTATAAAAAAAAGGAAGAAAAACTGATGCCCTGCACTGCCTCAGGACTGTCCCACCAGCAAGAAGGTCCTCACCAGAGGCATTGTGGGCCCTTGACCTTGGACCTCTCAGCTTCCAGAACTTTAAGAAATATATTCCTTTCCTTTATGAATTACCCAGTTTCACATAATCTGTAATAAGCAACAGAAAATGGACTAACACACATATCTCTTGAAGTTTCCATTTTTTACAACATTTATTGGACTCTGAACCTACAATGATACAAATATGAAAACATGACAATTAGTTAACCTGCCAATAAAGGTGGATGCGTCAAGAATCCAGAGCTGTCAACCAAAATTTAGTCTTCTGGTGGTTATCCACACACCATCAAGGTGCACCAGACTTAAGAGGGAGGTCACTCGATCACTCAAATCTTCACTCTCTGTAAAGCGATGTTCATTACATCATTAATTTCTTGAGGTGTGTTTGTATTTCCATTCGTTTCAGATACAGAGGTCTAAGACTTCAGACTATGCAAAGTGAGTAAGCCCTATAGTGCAGCTATTTCCAGTGAGTAATGTGAATAACAGCTCACTGCTCCTCACTGAACTGTTATTATATGTCGGATACGCTAATTGCTTCCTTGAGTCTCCCGTACAAAGCGTGCTCTGCTTGAACAGCCATTCTGCAGTCAGATACAGCCTGTGCATGTGCTCTCTCTCTCTCAGCTCTTGGCAGCTTAATTGCAACACTGTCAAAAAGATCACAGCAAAAGATCTATTCATTTCTCATCATGCTCATTCAAATCTGTCTAGCAGTAGGGTGTTTGCATTTGTTAAGTAGGAGAAAGAGTCTGTAAAACGTATACTTTTATGCTATAAATGAACAACTGGTATAATATTTGTTTTCATTAAAGTCAAAAACAAGAGTACTTTGTGGATAGAATACGGCATTTAAACTCTCATAAATACTGAGACTATTTTGATGACTAACAAAATACCCATAGTTAAGTTAGATGGCAACATATACCCTCTCCCATGGGTTCTGAATAAGTTTGTGTATTTCTTTTCCATTTACCTCTCAAAAATACTTTTCTATTGAATGTAACTTCTGACAGAAATGCAAACAATTATTTAAAGTTAAATTGTAGTTATATTTTATATTCTATAGTTATATTATAAAACACATTAAACATCAGATAACTTCTAGTCACACAGAGATTCCCTAGACCTCTTTTTTTGTTTTTTTTTTTCAGACAGAGTCTCACTCTGTTACCTTGGACAGAGTGCAATGGTGTCATCATAGCTCACTGCAACCTCAGACTCCTGGGTTCAAGTGATTCTCCTGCCTCAGTCTCCCGAGTAGCTGGGACTACAGGGATGTGCCACCATGCCCCACTAATTTTTCTATTTTTAGTAGAGATGGGGTCTCACTCTTGCTCAGGCTGGTCTCGAACTCCTGAGCTCAAGCAATCCTCTGTCCTCAGCCTCCCAGAGTGCTAGGATTACAGGCATGAGCCACATGCCCAGCCTTAGTCCTCTTTTCATTTATAATTGTTTTATTGTCTCTGCACTTCAAATAGAATACAGCAAGAAGTGTTAATGCCCAACTCAAGCTGGACAGTGCTAGTGGCTGTGGTAAGAGATTATAGTTGATGGGGAAAATGAGGGATTGTGTAGCTAAGTGGTCCACTCCCTAAATCCAACACAATGAGTGGTTAAGCAGATGCAATAGTCGCGTTTCCTATGTCAAGATCTTATTTAGTAGACAATATCATCAACAGGACATAGCACCTTAGATCATTAGTCAGAGCTTGGAAATAGGGTCAAAATGACAGCAATAGTATCTATCTATCAATGAGAATGATAACTGCATATGATGGAAACAATAGAATCAGAAATAATACTGGATAAGTGTATGGGGGAATCATCTTTCTGTCATGTAAAAGAAGTCCTGAAATAGAAAATCCAGGACTAGTGTTGCTATTTCTTGGTCATTAGTGTTCGTTTTTATTTGCCATTCTAAGTGCATAGCTTTCATCTTCAAGGCTGCCTCATGTTCCCACATAGTGACTAGAGCACTGGTCATCACTTAAGTATTCCAGGCAGAAAAGAAGGCAAGAAGAGAAAAAATATGCTCTCAATAACTTCTGAATTTTGGGAAATTATAGTGTCCTATAATTTTAAATTATTATTTAATCTATATAAAATGTTTATAATTATTCCAAAGTTATATGCTCTAGAAATCTATATTATGAAAGTTTCTTTATAGATTTCAAATAAACCTTATTATTTAGCTCTTGTGTTTTGTAATTATTTTTTGACTGATTTATTTTTAAAGAAAGAGTTCTATATAACTGCATTTCTGAAAATAGTTCCCTATATCTTTAATAATTTTTCTTTCATATATTTGACTATGTTAATATTTAATGATTATTCACAGTTCCTTCTGCATTTAACTTTTCTTGTCTTCTTGTTTTTATCTACAGAATAATCATAGTACCACTACCTATTTCATAGGGATGTTGTTAGAAAAATGAGGTAATATACATGCAATACTTAGCAGAACACTTGGCACATTATTATCAAACTAGAGTTACACATTATTTCCATAATAAATAAAGAGTAAACAAATAAAAATATGGCACGATTTTACAACTGATGAGACATAATAAAAGAACTTTTTAGACCTCATGTTATAAATATTTTCTTTCAAGTAGGCAAATGGTGGTGATATTGGCTTCATAGTGTAGAAAATGCAAGCATTCTAAAGGCATAGATTTTTGCTTATTCTCTCTACTCTTATATCTCTGGTGCCTGGAATAGTCCCAGACACATAGTAGGCTCTTAATAAATATTAAGTCATCGCTGTATACTTCTTGATCTGGCAGTAGATCGTATAAATAAAGCAAGTTCTGTTTTTGAGTTTTCAACTTTCAAAGTCAATCCATTGACAAGGAACAGAAGCCTCAGTTTGGGTTGCAGAACAGAATATAAATATTGGCGGCCTTTGTAACATAAAAGTGAAAGTTTGGCTGAGAGAAAGTAGAAGGTAAAAGCAGAGAAGGAAGATGCCATACTATCATGGGTTTGATAATAACTGTCATTGTATACAGATTTGAAGCAAGATACTGGGGTTAAGGTTAGGGTTATTTATTATTTATTAATATTTATTAAACACAAAATGGGGGTACATTAATTATTTAAAATTATGTAAGGATCCAAAAGAAGAACCCAAACAATCACAGAACAAATATTTGAGTGACAGAAAAGGGGAATCATGTAGGTGAAATAAATTCTCCTCCTCATAGCAGAGGGTTAATAAGATTTGTCTAGAGTTGATAACCAAAGAAATAGAGGAACGAGCATATTATGTCAGTGTAGCACTTGGGGCTATATAAATATATGACTAAGTATGTGGGAGTACACCACATAAGTTATGACCCACATGGTTTTTATAGGGATTGGATCTGTCACTTAAGAAAATATGATGGAACCACCACTCCTCATTCTTAGAGTTTTGGGGCAACATCGCTTAAAACCCTCTGCCCTTACTTGCCACAGTTTTTCGTTTATGTTGACCTGCGGCAATAGGCTGAATTTCAAAGGCTTCCACTTGGCCTTTCCTATTATAATAGCTCTTATTTTATAGGTTAAGAAACCAATTTGAGGGTTCTGCCAACTTCTAACTATGTCCATTCCAACTATAAGTTTGGAAATTGTGTAATTACTGGGTATATCTGTAGACCCATTAAGCCCACTATAAGATGGACCATCTCATTTATAACCTGAACCCCGCATGATCCCATTCTAATGGAGGGGCCTGATGGCACCTCGTTTCCCAGGCTTCAGCATCAGTTTGAGCCACCTTGTCTCCAGTTCACCTGCAGGCACTGGCAAGGACAATTGATCCTGATTATCCTGACCAAAGGCTGCTATTGTACATGGGATAGGTAGAAACATATTTAGCCCGCACGTGATCCACTTGATTGTCGCTTATATTCCTATAGTACAGTTTTAATTGTAGATGGTCAATTTCAGTAACCACAGACTAATAGTAACCAGGACATAGAACCCCCAGGAATGCAGCACCAAACAAGATCAGCCACCTAGTCCTACAGAAATATTAGGTGAAAGAAAAGAAAACCGCTCTTACCCTGGAGGTTACATCTCCCCTCACCCTAAGTGCAGCTGAAATGCGGAAGTCCAGCCCCCCGCCTCCCTGCAGTGTCAATCCAGTGGGGCACTCCATCCCCCAGAGCTGCTCACAGATTCATGCTGAAGGTAGTCTCCAGCTGAGCTAATTCTTTGATTAGCTCTTTTTCTTCAATTATGTCCAGCATTCCTCACGCCCGTCCTCCTGAAAGCACTGTCTCAACAATCACTCAATCTTCACTGTCTCAGGGTCTGATTCTAGGGATTCCAATCTAAAATGAACATGTCTGGCCTCTGACTTGGAGATAGTAACGTGTTGCAGATCTCACCACTGTATACTTAAACATACTCCTCCCACTGTATTATTAAACATACCTCTCCCATTTGGTATATTCTTATATAAAAAAATGTAAAAAAAGGTATATAGAATCAAATCTTGAAATTTCTGAGATCAAAATTTTTAAAACTCTGGACAGAAATAACAATGATTCTTCGGATAATAGATGAGATGTGTTTCTCACGTATTCTAAACCATCGAATATTTATATATTTTTATAATAAATAACTAATCTTAAAAATAATTTTTACTAAATGTTCTGCATATCTTCCAGGGGTGGGGAACCTACAGCCTTAAGGTCACGTGTTTCCTTCTAGGTCCTTAAGTGAAACCTTTTGACTGAATCCAAATTTTACAGAACAAATCCTTTGATTAAAAGGGTACAGCAGAGAAAGACAAAGCTTTTCTTGCCTCCTTTGGTGCTTAAAAAAGAACAGTCTTAAAATCAGAAGGCCTTAGGTTCTCTAAGCTATTATTATTTTCACCTACTTTTTCCCCATTGTCTTCCCTCATGTATTTTAATACTTAGAGACCAAGTACTGCAACATCTTCTCGTTAAAGTTTTCTTCTCTCTCAAGAGTACTGAATTGCTGCGTATTCTCAATGACTCATATCAAATGTTGCCTTTTCTGAGCAGGATTTCCTGACCCTGCAGCTACCAGTAGTTACATACTCCATCTTCCATAGCACTGAAGGTCTTCAAAAAAATCTTTTTTGTAGCATTTATAAATTATATTATAGTTATTTGTTGTTGGGTTTATATCCTTGGTAGTGGCCATCCTCCAGGATCCTGGTCCCCATGGATTCTTGCTTCCTATTATTCAAGTTTCTGTGTAGTCCTCTCCCACACTGAACAGAACTGATCTGTGAGACCAATAGGATACTGCAGAAATGACGAGAGTGTGATGTCCAAGGCTAGGTTATAAAAGACATCGTGGCTTCCACCTTATTCTCTTACATTATTTGCTCTATGGGAAGCAGCTTCCTTTTTTGAAGATAATCAATTGTCACAGAGAAGATCGTGTGGCAATAAACTAAGGTCTCTTGCTGACAATAAGCATGACCTGCCAGCCAAATGAGTGACCCATACTGAATGTAAGTGAATTCTCTACCAATGGTCCCCAACCTTTTTGGCACCGGGGACCATTTTCATGGGAAACAATTTTCCAGGGACTGAGGAGGAAGGGGATGGTTTGGGGATGATTCAAGCACATTACATTTATTGTGCACTTTATTTCTATCATTATTACATAGTAATAAATAATGAAATAATTGTACAACTCACCGTAAGCTGGGGATCCCTGGTCTAACCCCAGCCAAGCCTTCAGGTGATTGCAGCACTGGCCGATATCGTGACTATAACCTCATGAGATACCTTAAACCAGAACAGCCACTGCCAAATCCTTGGCCCACGGGAACTACCCGTTATTGGTTTAAGTTTTCAGGTAAACAGCTAGGCAACAATAAAAAATTAATACAGATTTTGGTATGTAGAAATAGAGTCCTGCTATAAGAAAAACTTCAAATGTAGGAGTGGGTCTGGAACAGGCAGTAAGTAGAAGCTGGAAGAATTTTGAGAAAAGAAATAGTGAAAGACTGAAAAGCTATGAAGAAACATAAGGAGGCTATGGGTGAGGGCTTAAAGGAATGTGAGGAAAATGTTATTGCGGAGTAGAGGAAAGAAGATTTTTGAAATGACAGAAAGTTTAGGAAAACCATCACCTGTGTAATGTGAAAGGTAGAAAATGTGTCCAAACGAATGGGGTGATCTAGCTAAGTAGATTTCCACTTAAGAGTATTGAAGGTATTAACTGGGTTTCTTCTTGTTGCTTAGAGTAAAATATGAGAGGAGAGAGAGAAGATAAAGGGCTATAAAACACAAAGAAACCAAGACTTGCTGGCCATAAAATCTTCTAGCCTCTCCAGATGGCAACTGATGCTAAAATTAATAAATGGCTTCCAGGTAAAGATCAAATTCAGTACACTGCCAAGAAAATTTTTCTAAAGGTGAATCCTAGCCATCACTGAACTGTAATATAAGCAAGAAACAAATCTTTGTTGTTTTTAGCCACTGGAATTTGGAGATTTTTCACTGTATAGATGTTCCTTGACTTACAAAGTTTTGACTTATGATTTTTTGACTTTATTATGATGTGAAAGTAATATGCATTCAGTGGAAACCACACTGTACCATTAAAAAACCCATACAACCATTGTTTTTCACGTTTAATACAGTATTTAATAAGTTACGTGAGGTATTCAACACTTCATTTTAAAATAGGCTTTGTGTTAGATGATTTTGCCCAACTGTAGGCTAATATAAGTATTGTGAGCACATTTTAGGTAGGCTAGGCTAAACTATGATATTCAGTAGGTTAGGTGTATTAAATACATTTCCATATACAATATTTTCAACTTACAATGGTTTTATTGTGATGTAACCTCCATTGCAAGTTGAGGAGCCTCTGTTATTGCAGAATAGCTTGGTGTATCCTGACTAATAGAATGAGCAAAACCAGCAAAGCAGATTAAAAAGAAATGTGTTATATCTGAGATTCTTCAAAAAAGCAGTGTGTCAGAGCTACCTTTGGGCACTTTGCTAAAATTCTCATATCCACTTCTCTTTCTCACTCCCACCTTTAAAGAATTTCTTTTTTATTTAAATGGTCTACAGTGAATAGAATAGCAAGGAATGGATAAAACTAGATGAAAGGACAAGGAAATATGGGATAACTAGAGTTGTACTGCATCTTGAATGACTTAAATTCTGCATGAGTTGCTCTACAACTCTGTGGCATATGCCTAATGGTTAAGGGAAGCTGAGTGTGCACCTCTGAAGCCAGGCCACCTAGGTACAAATCCCAGCTTAATTGTTAGACAATTTGTCTTATCTTTCTATGGCTCTGAAAAATTATATCTACCTCCTGAGCTTGTGGTAAGATTTAAACCCATTAACACACAAAGAATGCTTAGGATAGAGACTGTTAAGATAGAGTAAGATTTCTCTACATACAAAGTCTCAAAGACAAGGTTTTTATTTCTGCAATTCCTATTAGATTATCTCTATTTTTTAATCTTTGTTGGGGCTCAGAAAATGATACCCTGAAGTATGGTGCCTTGGCATGCTGAGAACTTCGAACCAAAGAAGACTGGAAGGCTTCAGAAGCAAAGTCTGTCTGATCTTCTCTGCTTTCATGTTTCCCACTCCTCTTTCTTCCCAAAGCAATCATAGGAACCAGAATAATTTTTCCCCAAGGCAAGTCATAGAAACTTGAAATATTACTCTTATCTTCCCCTACCTTTCTGTACAGGAGTTGGCCATAAAGAAATACTCTGACCCACCTTGACTCATTGTAGACCATAAGATCCTCCTTCCAGAGAGAGTACTGCCTGTACAGGGGAGGAAGGAATACTACACAGAGAGAGGCCAAGGAGAACATGAACAGAAATGCCTCGCTGGGTCCCCAACTCAGTCTACTACCATTAGATCATAGCTTTTCTTCCAATCACATTTCTATATGGCTGTCCATCCTTTGTCAAATTTAATCATAAAAATGGATAGTTTTTCCTGGGTCTTTGTGTCTTTATTTCTGGAGGCTCCCATGTCACGTAAAATCTGTTATGTTTTTCCCTTGTTAACCTGCTTTTTGTTATAGGAATGTCAGCAATGACCCTTACAGGTGAGGAAAGATATTACACCTTCCCGCCCCGACAGCTTCAGTTGAAGTGCATACCAAAGGAAGTTAAGCACTTTTTTCTTGTTAGTCACCTGGAATTTTTTGACAGATTGTTGATAGGCACCTGAGTGATATCGTTCTTTATGACACATTAATCAGTCACTCCAACCTCTTTTAGCTTTGAAAAATTCTATTATATTCTGAAGGATTTGGCAGTTTCTTCCATCTTTAAATTACTTGGCTTGTGACAGGCAATCTTCTATACACAATGTCACTTTACATCTCAATGCTGCATCACAATGCAATCCTTTCAGAGACATTTTAAGCAAAAATTAGGAATCAAGAATTAACTTAAAATTCAATTGCCTGTGGAGTTATCAATGTAAGTATCTCTATTGAGGTGACAATCAAATGAACAGCAACCTTTGTAAAAAGCCGAGCTCTCCCAAGCAAAAGCAATGAAAACTTAGTCCTTGCCATGGTGGCCAGCAAGTTTCTTTTCACATTTGTAAGCTACATCTCAATTTCAGACAAAAGATAGAGAAAAATGTGCAATCTGGAAGGCAGGAAAGAAGACAAATTATTTAATGCCTTGCACAGGTCTCATGCTACTTATTTTACATATTTCATCTCTACTCCTCATTATCTGAAAGATTACTGCTATTTTTCTCTTTATCCAGATGAAAAACGTATAACTTTTAAAAAATGTAACTATCCCAAAGTTACATAGTCACTCACTCGCATATCCTGACATGTGGCAGAAGGAGGAGTTGAACCCAGGTTTATCAAAACAAAAACCATGTTTATTCCATTATGTTACCTTGCCTATCAGAGTTATTAAACATGCTATTATATAAATGCTGATTAATTGGTAAAGGAAAATAAAAATCTCAGGACCCCCAGACTCCTCCTGCCAAAGGGAAAGTTAAGCATAGAGACTGAGTCATACAACACCCTCTTCCAGATGAATAGCTATTACTTCACAATCTTGTGTCAAAGCATTATATATTAGTCAGACCCCCATGGAAAGGCAAGAGGCCTCAGGCATCTCCAATGACTGCCCCCACAAATCATTCATAAGTAAGTTCTTTGCTGGTCTTAAAAACTTTCAAAATCCTCCCCGAAACAAGGACATGCCAATTATAACCTTAGGTCTGCAGTCTAAGTCTACCTCCTAAAACTAAAGTCTGTTTGATTCCACTGATGATGTTGATTACAAACTTATCTTCCCAGGCTTAGAACAAAGACAAGAGGAGGTCACAACCATTACTCCACCTACCCAGAGACATCTGCATAACGGATTCTCCTTAATCCCTTTTTTTTTCAAACTTTCATCTTATCTTGTGTAAAATGTAGCTTTACTGGGCACTAACTAAAGTCTCACAGGAGTGTAACCATTCACTTTACCTCTCACCCGCCCCTCTCCCTAAATGCCTTCCCCCTGAAGGAAATGAGAAATGTTTTTAACCCCAAATATGGCATGCTGGACTGTCTGAGGAATCCTCAATGTCTCTCTAACCTTCCACCCTTCCACTAACTCTCCCAAAATCATTGAAGTTTCTTTATCTACCTGAGTTCCACACCTATCTAGGAGAACAACTGTTCTTTTCTTCCCTTCCCAGTAAAACCAGGACCACACCTGAACAAACTCTTTAAGAAGATAATGTCCTGTCTCAGACTCACTTAAATTCCACAGGGAACTATTTACCAGTTAATCTTTGTTCCACAGCCAGTCATCCTCCCAATAAAGTAATCCTGTAATTCCCTAGAATTCCTCTATTCCACCCTTCCATAACACATTTTACCAGAAAGGCATATAAGCTTCTGAACCCCACTTCTATCGAATCTTCATTTTCTGAGAGTCCCTGCATATACATGTTAAAATAAATGTGATCACTTTTCTCTAATTAATCTGCTTTATTGTGAGTTGATTTTTCAGCTAACCTTTTGTGGGTGAAGGGGAAGTTTTTCCTTCTGGCCAACACCCACTTTAAGGAAATGTATAAATACTAAGCCTCCTGAAAACCTCTTTGGAAAAAACATTCACAGATGACTCTGTGACTGCTGTTTCTCCTGGGCATGCCCTGAAGCTCTAGCTTAATAAACCTCAATTGATTGAGACTCTTGCATCAGTCACTCATTTTGATTAATAAATTCATTAAATAAAATCTTCCCACGTTCTGTTAACATAATTGGCACAACATAATCTTAAAAAGAAAATGAAAACTTATTGAAGTAGAGGCATTTTAGTGATCCAAACATAAATATTTCCCTCATTCTCCTCCTCTGATCCATTCTTCTTAAGTTTCCACTGAAATAATCTAATTTTGGTCCATAACATATTGCTGTACCCTGGATGTTCATATTTGGGCTACTTTTGTCTACCAGTATAAAAACATTCTTGGGCTGGGCATGGTGGCTCATGACTGTAATCCTAGCACTCTGGGAGGCTCAGGTAGAAAGATTGCTTGAGCTCAGGAGTTCAAAACCAGCCTGAGAAAAAGTGAGACCCCGTCTCTACTAAAAATAGAAAAAATTAGTTGGACAACTAAAAAATAGAAAAAATTAGCAGGGCATGGTGGCGCATGCCTGTAGTCCCAGCTACTCGGGAGGCTGAGACAGGAGGATCGCTTGAGTCCAGGAGTTGAGGTTGCTGTGAGCTAGGCTGATGCCAAGACACTCTAGCCCAGGCAGCAGAGTGAGACTCTGTCTCAAAAAACAAAACAAAACAAAATTCTTGAATGAAATTGTATAAGCATATTAAATTCTTAATATTCTCTTGTAGGAGATCAAAATATGCCATCCCAAAACATACCCTTTTGGTGTGGGATTGAGTTGATTATTTTGAAAAACTGCAGCTACAGGAGAAGTTCTGAAAACAGAGTAGGAAGTTACCCTTTCATAAGAGAAATTCATATCTATTAAAGTAACTCCACATTTGTCAGGGTGCCCCCTTCTCTAAACAAGGAAGAAAAGATGACTCTAAATCACTACAGTCTTATCAATGGTCAAGGAACTGACTTAAATCTGCATAGCAAAGCTTACCCTTGTTTACCTGCTTTTCCTGGTCACATCTGAGCATCCTCACACCCTTCTTTCGGGGGAATGGTATTTAATTCTGAATTCAACATCACGTCTTTGAGATTTACTCTTGGTATCCATGAAGTATGCTGTTATTAAACTTGTTTGTTTTTTCCCTATTACTCTGTCTTTTGTTACAGGGGTCTGCCCCAACTAAGAATTACGAAAGGTACAGAGAAAATTATTTTTCCTTCCTCGCTTACATTTTCTTTCCCTTTTTAAAGACGTCATTGTTAATTGCTTTCTCTTGCTTCATTTTTGTTTTCACATATCAACATTTTTTGCTATTTTCATAGCCTTAAACCAACTTATAAAATTACTCTTTTGTTCCTGGATTTTGCTATTTTTATCTCAATCTCTTCACCTTTTGTTTTTCAATCTATAACTTAATTAATGGGGCCTGTACTGAAGAATACCAATTTTTGCTCTTTAAACCTTATTTTACCCTTTTCCTTGAGAATTCTCTTGGTATTTTTTAAGTCTCATTACTTTCTGACCTCTTCAAAAGAATAGGCCTTTCTTCTTTTAATTATATTTCCCTATGTTTCATTTTTTTCTTGTTTCCACATTATCCATCTTGCTAATCTTGCATAAATGCTGTATAATTAATGAATTTTACTATTTCCAGAGCATTTAAAAATAGTGTGTTATCACAACTTACATTAATATATGTGTATATATATAAATATTTGCATATGTAGAGGCCAAGGGAAAACTATCCCTTTGCCCTCTAGTTTGCTGAAAATCAACTCACAAAAGGCAGATTAATATAAGAAAAGGCATATAAAATTTTAATTTAGCATTCATAGCACAGGGAGATCACAGGAGAATAATTATACAATAACCCATTGTGGTACAGAGCTTATACATGCTTTTTCACAGGGGCAGGGAAGATAGAGAATGTAGATAATTCTTTTGAGCCACAGTATATCATTAGGGACAATGAAAGGATCTGGGAGGTGGGAGGCAGATATTAAGGGAAAGTGAGAGGTGAGTGGCACAGGAAAAAAGGTTGTCTTATTATGCAGTTAAATTCCCCCAGGACATCACTGGAGCCCTCAGGAGAGTATATGGAAAGTCTGTCTAGGCATGTGATGATGCTCAGTCTCTTCTCTTCTCCATAGTTGGTCCTTCCTGGTTATTTGGTGAGATCTTGAAAAATGAGATTTAAGACCATTGTATTTCTTTTGGAAAGAAGCTTTCTTGGTCAGATAAGGAAATTCCAGAGAGTGTTCCTCCCTGAGCTTGAGGGAAGGAGGAACAAGACGAGTACCTTGATTCTGAGGCAGCTTCTAAGGCCTCTCAGCACATCAAGGCAGCAGCCTTTGAGGTATCACTTTCTTAGCCCCAGCACACATCCTGATTCTACTGTCCTACTTTTTTCTTACATCTCTCAACTAGACTATTAACCTGTCTGGTCAAATAAACTTATTGTTCTTTTATTTACAACAGGTTGTAAACGCTGTGTTTCTAAGATTGTCTTACTTATTTGCATCTCTGTTATCTTATCCCAAAATAGAGCTAAAATTCCCAGCCCAGAAAGACTCTAAATTCTCAATTTTCCCCTTTCACTTTTTCTTTACAGGCTGGATATGTGAACAGTTACAAATCTGACCTACTCCATTCCTTGGTTCATTTCCATGATTGTGTCAAGTTGGTAGTCAGTTCCTGATTCTTGGTGTGCTCTTGGCCAAAGAATGACCGTATACATCGAAAGCAAGGTAAGCATGAAACGAAGTTTATCGAGCAAGAGTAAGATAGGTTTATAGAGCAAGAGCAAGGTACATTTGCCATAGAAGACAAACAGGCCCCCTGTCATTAATGAGAGGTGCTGGTTATGGTGTGGAGTCTTGTTTTATATTGTCTGGATTTGGCTCTCCTGATGATTCAAATGTCACCGGCAGGATCAAAGTGGGGCAGCATGAAGGTAGGGTGAACACTTTTGTCTCTAGGAGAGCAGGAGGTCCCTCTACCTAACAATTATACATCCGCAACCCTGGACTCACATATTTGGGACATCTGTGCTATATGAACCCAGCATTTTTTGAAGCATTAATTTAACAAATATGTTCTAATTACCACTGATGTTCCAATCCTTTACTGTGTGCTGAGAACAAGAGAATGCCAACCACTGTTTAAAACACCTCATATATGTTAGCTTATGTCAATACCCTCTAACCAAAGACCTCCAGGAACAAAGCCCCAACCACCATAAAGTTTGGGGGCCAGCTCCAGCCCCTGCTGTGAAGAAACAGCAAACCACAATCAGAGAAGAAGGCAGCATGCCCCTGCTGCCCTTAGGCTCTTTTTAAAGCCTCATCTTTTCTCTCTGACAATTAAAAAAGAATTTCAGGCATATACTTAGGAGAGGTTGCCAGCTCATTTCTTTCTTTTCCCCTTCCATTAATGACCTTGAAACAGAACCAGATATAGCTGTCTCTTATGATAAGCTCTATCCTCATTTATCACAGAATCTCTTTTATATGGAAAACTCTGTTGTGCCTTTCTTCTCTATATCCAAAATGTTTTTCCAACTGCACATTTTACTATATGAATAGTGGAGCTACATCTACTGCATATCTGGGCAACCTCCCCTATTTGTCCATAAAAGAAAAGAAATTAAAGAATCTAGTATGGTGTTAGGTTATCTAAATGCTGTGGGTTAGATATGATTTAAAAGAAAAACCCTAAGCTATGTTTTCCATGTTATTGTGGAATTCATATTATTCCCCATGTCTGGGGAAGGTGAGGGAGGTAGTCAGCTATAGAGAAAGAATTCTGGGCTTACCACATCTAGAGTGCCATAGCAGCTCCAGCTGGTGTGTTTTTCTTATTGTTTCCATCACTCATCCCATTCTCTCTTCCTTTCTCTTATTTTCATCAGAAGCTGGGAAAGTCTCTGTAGCAAGTATAGCTCTTGCTTTTGTAATAATAAGGTATGTTGGAACATAAAATCTGCATATACTAAGCTCTCAAATAATGTGACTCTGAACAGAAACCTAAAAAGCAGATAAAATACAAAGTCTAATCTCTGATGCATTTTATAAATTCTGGAATAATTCACAATTGTAAAATCCATTTTGCCATTTCAGTTAGTGGAAGTCCATACTGTTGGTGTCCTAGAATGCTTTGCGTTATTGATTTTCATAATGGTTCCAAACCAAATCCACATTAGTCATCCCTATAGAAAAGGGATTCATCACCTGCCATCTCCATAGAAGTACTTCCTGACAGCCTCATGCTTCATTTGCATTGCTACCACTGCAGAGACAGAGTATGGGGTATAAAACCTCAGATGAGGCAGAGCTAAGAAAGGCCAGAAGCCTATAAGACACCAACGAATTCTTAGATTGTAGATTAAATGAAACATTAACTTTATAACTCACGTGTATTATTCATAAAAATAAGACTGATTTTTAGCTGTCCCTTGTAGGGTGACTGAGACACTTGTCTCACACAACACAGTGCTGCATATGTAATTACTGTGGACCACTATTTTTTAGCAGTTAAACAAATGAAAAAGTCAGGAAACATATACTCCCTAAGCCTTAAACACTACTATTTCCTACTGACTGTAACCTTGGGGATGAGGTTGCCAGGATGATGCTCCCAGCACTTATTGCAAATCAGCAGAGATCCCACAGTCTACTGCCCAAATGCCAAGTGTGTAGTTCTCTTGGATATTGTCAACTAAAAGAAATGTGCACATTTGGCACCTGGCTTGCTGTAGCAACAGGCAAGGACATTTCCTCTACGCTATTTGATGAAATGTCAAGTGCCAGAGAATGAAGAAAAAGCACTAAGATATTTGGAAGACAGAGTCCCATTAAGGAATATTTTATGCTTAGTGCCAAGAAGGGAATAAAGAAGTCTGGAAAATATATGCATTAGATAAGGACAAGATGTTCTAAAGCTTTTGTAATACTAAAGGGAGAGATACTGGTAATTAAATGGATGACTTAAATCTCAAAGTGACAAGATCGTAAACCTCTAGGCAAGAAAGAGAATGTCCCAGGCTGGGTGCGGTGGCTCACGCCTGTAATCCTAGCACTCTGGGAGGCCGAGGCGGGTGGATTGCTCAAGGTCAGGAGTTCGAAACCAGCCTGAGCAAGAGCGAGACCTCGTCTCTACTATAAATAAAAAGAAATTAATTGACCAACTAAAAAAAATATATAGAAAAAATTAGCCGGGCATAGTGGCGCATGCCTGTAGTCCCAGCTACTCGGGAGGCTGAGGCAGTAGGATCGCTTTAGCCCAGGAGTGTGAGGTTGCTGTGAGCTAGGCTGATGCCACGGCACTCACTCTAGCCCGGGCAGCAGATTGACACTCTGTCTCAAAAAAAAAAAAAAAGAAAGAAAGAAAGAAAGAAAGAGAATGTCCCTGCTTTCAGCTTTCCACTATGACAATTCTGTTTCACTCCTTCCCAGAGACTGACAGCTGTCTTGTTGAGTAAAGGTCCCCAGTTTGGTGCCTCTCCAGCTTGCAATATTCCTTTGTACTTCCAACTCAATTCCTCCATCTTTCAAAATTTAGAAATACAGTGATCCATTCTCTCTCTCAAGGTTCAGCTTTCTTCTGACTCAATATGTATGGGTAATGCCAATCATGGGAACTAGATCTACTCCATTTTCTTTCCCACTTGAAGGTACCTCAAACCTAAACTCAAACCTGATATTCCATCCTCCAGTAGACACAAAGGTCCCACATCTCAGTAAGTTAGAGCCCCTCTGAAACATTCTCATAATGTCTTAGACAGAGCTGCCTGGTACTATATTGCCTTTACTTACATATCCAAAGCTTTTTTCCTGAGCTCATCTTTAATATTTAAGTTGTAGAGATACTGTAATATATTAAGTTTTATTGACCAAAATGGGAGACTCTCCAAAAGAGAACAAATTGATAACTGAATATGTAATTAGAAATTGGAAAAATCTTAAATATACATTGTTCAAAAAACATTTAAACTTTTCAAAAAGGAGAAAGTCTTAGGGAAATTTTATAGGATACTAAAGAATAGGGCAATTCTTCTCATAAGAACAATTTTCTCAAGTTGTGGCATTATTAAATGATATCAAATGTTCAAAACAAAATCTGCAATTTACTTTTCTATCATTGTACTAGTAAATGCAATTTGGCTGTGAAATTTTAAATTGTACTCTCATTTATTTTTAATCTTTTCAAATTAATTAGGGTATTTAATATGTAGGAAGTGTAAACAGTAAAAGGGCAAAGAAAACCAAATCTTTCTCACCGCACAGATTTCCAGACTCTCATTCCCATATCCCAGAGTCAAGGCCCATACCAGATTTCTCATGTGAACATGTAGAAATATTAACAGAAAAAACCAAAACTATATAAAATAATTTAAAGAGGTTGATTCTGAGCTGAATATGAGTGACTGTGGCCTAGGAAAACAGTCTCAGAAGTCCTGACAAAGTGTACCCGAGGCAGTCAGGCTACAGTTTGGTTTTATGCACTTTAGGGAGACAGAAATTGCAGGTAAAAGCATAAATCAATACATGGAATGTATGCGTTGGTTCAGCCCAATAAGGAGGGACATATTGAAGCTAGGGTTTACAAGTTGTAGGTGGTTTAGGGATTTTTAAGTTGGCAATTAGTTGAGAGTGTTAAGTTTTGTCTAAAAACTTGTAATGAGTAGGAAGGAATGCTTCAGTTAAGATAAGGTGGTCTGCTATCTGTCATGTGATATCATGCTAGCAAAAAAAGGCCTGATTGACTAGATTTTAGGTATTATAAGGTGTGATTTGACTTGCATGCCCTCAGGTCCTGTTTATAATTTGGTATCTTATTGCCACCAAAAGTCTGTTTTGTCAGTTTTCATCAGTCTATGATCTCTATTTTAACATTAATGCTGGTCAGTTGTTATGTTTAAATTCTAAAGGGAAGGGGGTATAATGAGGTGTGTCAAACCTCCCTTCCTATAATAGCCAGAAACTCAGTTTTAAGGTTTTTCTCAGGTCCCCTTGGCCAACAGGGGTCTGTTGAGTCAGAGGGGAATTTAGGATTTTATTTTTAGCTTACAGAAATATTCTATGCAAATATATAAGCTCAGTTCTGACCCTATTACCTAACACAGACTTGCTCATTGAATCCTCATAGCAACCAATAAAGACATATTCTTTAAAAAAAAAAATACTTGGCAACTGGATGCAGATAAGTTAAGGAACTTGCTCATGATGCCACATCTCATAAGTAGTGGAACTATCATTCTATCACTGAAAGGCCAGCTCCATATATACATTTAACCACAAAGCTTGACAGCCTCTCAGAAGCCTTTGTCATTTCATATTGGATACCGTTATATAATTTCTTCATTTTACATTAAACAAGTACAACAAATGAGTGATTGGATTAATTTTGCACGTTTGTTTGAGAATACTTGAATATGCTTTACAAAACCTGTCCTCTGTGTCTGCAAAAGTATGTTAGGAATGTAAGAAATCATTTATGTGTGAGGTTAGATGTTAAATCTTTTGTAAAGTTACATTTTATGCCTTTGTGGGGGCTTGGAAAACTACACCATACCCCAGAATATGGCACTTTCACATGCTGAAATAAAGAAACAGCCTCAAGGTCTCTCTGACCTTCCCTTCTCTCTTCCTGTGTGTCAATCCTTTGTCTTTTCAGAAAAGCACAGGATGAGGCTATTCTGTGAAGTTCCCTTATCTACCTAGAAACTGGACCACAAAAGAGGAATACAATTGCCTTTGATCCTCTCCCTGAAATTGTATTAACCAGAGAAAATGTAAAGTCATATCATGGAGGAAGAGACTGAAAATTAAACACCACACCCAGAGCCTAGGCAAACTTTGTCCCAAACTATCATATCTTCTCCAGTCATATCCATTTTACAAAGACAATCATTTAAAAACTATTTTCTGTTCCTTGGGCCAATTCAATTCTCTTAAAAATTACTTACTACCCCCTAGAATTACTTACATTCCCCTCATCTCCCTGTTCTCTATGAAGAAGAGTATAGAACCTCATTGACTCACTCTCTTGTGATTTTCCCCTGTGCACCTTAATAAATTTGTATGCTTTTTCTACTGTTAATCTGACTATTATCAGTTCATTTCAGTGGGGTACAAAGGGGAAGTTTTCCCTTCACTGTTACACCTTATTTAGATAGAGCATATGATATTGGAGTTGAGTTCTGTTCTCTACTGGCTCTCAGTTATACTTTCATCATAACTCTGTAGGAGTGTGTTTGCTCCTAAATTCAATCCAGACTCTCAATAGGAAGCAAAAGTAGCAATGTTGTCACCTGAAAACAAAAATGTATTATATTTGCCTTAACAGTCAGAAAAAAAAAGATATAATAGAAAAAAGGGAAATGTATTACAATGCCACTACATTAATATTCTCCTATTTTGAAACTCCTCTCTTTTAGTAAGGATTACTAATATGTGGCTCCTCTGTCTACAGGGCTCACCAGCTGGAGAGGTAAATAAAGTAATATTAATACCAATCCTCTACATGATATTTGCTCTGTGGCTCCATCTGCTAGCTTAGCAGGAAATTAGCTCAAACACTGCCATTCTTTCTCCCTTCTTACATTTCTCAGGGAGTCCATGGTGACAGTAGTGTCTCACAGATTAAACTACATCCTAGTGATGAAAGGGAGAAACTGTGATATTACATAAATAATGGCATGGATATATAAGATAGCATGAAATACACACAGAACTACAATAGTTTAAAATTGAGAGAGAGGGAGTGTATAGCACAACACAATGGGATTGTTCTTTGAATAATGATAAGATACTATAGACACCATCAGGTCATATAAAGTTGCTTTAATAACAAAGAATATAAAAATTACAGTGATGGTTAAATAAAGCAGAAAACAAAAGAAAGGATTCAGAAGGGAGCACAGATTCCCCAGGACCCCAGGTATTCACAGGACAGGATGGTAGAACTTTAAATATTAGCAGCTGTGTAGAGTGACAAAGCAAGGAAGGATTCCTCCAAGTGTAAGAGCTCACCTTGCCATTTTCATAGGGTGCTTACATTCTTCTACCTCTCCCAACCCAAATGTTCTATACAACTACCCCAGGTTCCTCAAGACTCCAAAATCACATCTGCCAGGTATACTGACATATTACCAAGTATACTTTTCTGGTGAGGAATAAGCTTGTAGCTTTCTGGTGAGAATTATTAATGTTTCACTAGGTGAAGTCAAGGTCAGTTTCTACACATAATATCCTTCCATAGTCCAGAATTCAGACATACTGAAGTCTATACCTAATCCTCCTCTAATCAGAAATTCTATATTCACACAGTAACAACTCGGCAGACAGAACATGGCTTACATATAAAGTAAACTAGAACAAATATTGAACTACCCCAAGAGAGGAAGGAATTATTTAAGTCAAATAAAACTGAGCATATTACCTTACCTTAACAACTGAATCACTTGCCCTTTTCAGCATTGAGGGAGATCACTCACCAATCCATTTACTCACATTTGCAGGTTGGTCTCCTTTGGGAGATAACCCTCCATGACATTTTTTATTACTAGTATTTTTTAATGGACAAATCATAATTGTATGTAGAATCTAAAAAATCCCAAACTCACGGAAGTAGAGAGTAGAATTGTTATTAGAGGCTTAACAGGGGAAGAGGAGAGAAGTAGAAAATGCGGAGTTGTTGACCAAAGCGTACACAGTTTTAGTTAGATAGAGAGAATAAATTTTGAGGTCCATTGTATAGCAGGGTCACTACAGTCTGTAACAGTTGTCTTAGTCCATTTCTGTTGCATATATCAGAATACCTGAAACTGAGTAATTTATAAGAAATGAAATTTATTTTCTGTAGTTCTGGAGGCTGGAAAGTTCAAGGTCTAAAGGCCAAATCTAGGGACAGCCTTCTTACTGTGGTGACTCTCTGCAGAGTACCAAAGCAGGGCATTACATAGGGAGGGGATAAGCGTGCTAGCTCAGGTCTCTCTTTCTCATCTTATAATGCCACCAGTCCCACTCCCAGATACCCCATTAATCCATTAACCCATTAATCTGCTAATCCAGAAATGGATGAATCCATGTATCAGGCAAAGCCTTCATGATACAATCACCTCTTAAAGGTCCCACCTCTCAATACTGCCACATTGGGGATTCAATTTCAACTTGTGTTTTAAAGGGGGCAAATATTCAAACCACAGCTACAAGGTATTGCATATTTCAAAATAACAAAGAGAATAAATTTCAAACATCTTTCCAGGACACTTTTTAATGTTTTCACAACTTGTATGAGCTTTTGTTCAGAAGTTTCCCATGACGCTGATGTAGAGCAAATAGAGTTGGAAGATAGAAATAGTGTCGCCTTCTGGGGCAGAGGACAGATTTGCTTCCATACTAAGATAATTAAGATAATATCTCCATCTAGCAAAAGTTGGGTGGCTTTGCTAGTAGCCCCTTCAAAGGATTAGAGTTTCCTAATCTTCTGCTTCCTCAGCTGTGGCACAAACACAGCTGTGCACAGCACTCATCTGGGCCTACCTCTGCATTGTCCTCCCCGGACACGGAGCTTAAGTGGAACCTATGCAAACATGAAACTCACGCTGACTGCTGTGCCCCGAGTAACAACATTCTTTATCTCTGATCCAGGAGTCTGTGTCTTCTGCCAGCAACTGTGAAATTGTGTCAAGTTAACTTGTTAGCTTACAAACAGGGTAAAATCTCAGCTCCTTCACAGTTTTCAATAGGCTTTTCTCTAATACAATTAACGTTTTTCTTCTATCAGTATTATCATGGACATCTTCCAGATAAAAATAAGTGGTAACTTAATTGTTGTTTTCAATTTGTCACTATTTATCTCGTAGCAGTTTCCTTCCAGGCTTGCAATTTTATGTCTTCATGTACTTCCTTAAAGTATCCTTATTTTTGACAATGATAGGATGCTATAGACTTATTTAGAATATTTCTGTCCTAAATACAGAATCATCTATTCTCTAAAAAACTCTGATATTATTTAAAGACTATCGAAAATCAAAATCTGGACACCAGAGTAGGCATAATGATACTGTGGCATAGCACAAAAATTATACTATTTTGTCTGAAGTTCATAAACTCATGCTTGTAAAATTTCTTTTTGCCTTGCTTTGGAATAAGATTTTATTAATTTATTTTTTTTTCTTTTCTCACTAGCTTTGATGCTATAGGTTGTCAATTTTTCTTTTCCTTTAAAGTCTTTAGACTGACTTTAAAGTGTACAGATGTCAATCACACCTCATACTTGTATCTCCAAAACTAAAAGAAGTCTTCAATTTCCACATTTTAGTCAGAGTTAAATTTTAAGCAATAGAGAGCCTCTTTCTAAAAAAGTCAACGGGTATTAAGTGCTTCCAAAATCATTTTCAGAGTTGAAGGAGTTGATTCTAGGATAGGTTCCCAAGAATAACTAGAACCACATCACAGAACTGCTCTGCCAAGGGAACGGCTCTTCAAGAATAGTAGTTGTTATGGCTTCAATGTCCCCTCCAAAACTCATGTTGACGTTTAATTGCCATTGTAAGAATATTAAGAGGTGGGGCCTTTAGGAAGTGATTAAGCAAGGAGGGATCTGCTTTCATGAATGGATTAACGTAATTATTGTGGGAGTGTGTTAGTTATCACAGGAGTGGGTTCACAATTAAAAAGGATACATTTGATCCAATTTCTTCTCTGCCTTGTGTGCCCATTTGCACTTCTGCCATGCTATAATGCAGTACTAAGGTCCTCATCAGATGCCAACACTGATGACTTCCTAGACTCCAGAACTGTGAGAAATAAATTTCTTTTTGTTATAAGTTACTCAATCTCTACTACTCTGTTATAGCAACAGAAAAATGGATTAGGTAGAGTTATTTCCAACTGTTGCCTTCACAAGCACACTACCTTAGCTGTGATCTGGAGGTCAGGATTTCATAGCTAGAATTGTTTTCTAATGAAAAACATGACCTGATGAAAAAGGCATCAAGAAGGCACCAACAGACCAACAGAACTGTTGGCTCTTATACTATTCTGCCTTACCTTTAATCTGGGGGTCAGGAAGCCACTACCATACCTGATATCTGCAGAGCAGTACAACATCTGCTCAATCTGCAATGAACACCTATGGCGACACTGTCTACCTACATAAAACAGTTACAGATTCAATCCTTGCACAAATGCGTCTGATTCTCAGAAACTAAACTACTCCTAAAAGCAGAGCTATAAGAAAAGCTTAGTGGGAAAGTATGGATTGCAGCCTTTTTATGTGCAAAAAGCTCAATGGAATGTGATTGAAAAGATGTTGAGTGAGTCACTCTATGCTATCCACCGTGATTCTTCCCTCAATATCATTCTTCCCATTATTACCTTTCAACAATAGCAATAAACCCATTGCTTAAGATTCTATTTCTCCTTCCAATTTAAATCCAGGGCCATCAGAGTGACTAACAAGTGGCAATCTGGCTCCCTTTGAATTCTCTGATTCCCTTGCATGCCTCCCTCTCCCCAACACACACACATCATTTTTTCCAGCCTTGCCAGCCTCCTAGTAGTTCCTTCAGTATGTCAAGCACATTCCCACCTCAGGGCCCTAATGCCCACCCCCATCCTGGGATGTCTTTTTCCGATAATTGTATGACTCCTTCCCTCATGTCCTACAGTATGTGGTACTTCAAATGTCACCAAATCAATGAGGTCTTTCCTGTTCGGCTTTCTTAAATTGAATCCTCATCAACCTCCCTCCCTCTGGAATTCCCGATCCTTCTTTTTCACCTTACATAGAATGCAGCATTATGCTAGCACACCATGCATTTTCCTTATTTATGGTATTTATTGTCTTTTTTTCCCCACTAAGGTGAATGTAATACTTATATTTTGCTAACTGTAATACCTCCAGTGCCTGGAATTGTACCTGGCATATAGTAGGTGCTCAGTGAGAAAAAAATTAACAAATGAGTAAATAAGGGAATAAATGAAAACTGTTCCCATATAACATAATGCATGTATACAGATAAAAATGCAACTATCTTCTCCTTTGGGGAAATGTACTATCTTGTCAGTCATTATATTTGTCTCTGGTGCTGTGGTTTGCTCCTTTATCTCAGTCACAATTTTATCTAAATACATTTGGAGTGATTAAATAATGAACTTAATAATACACCTTATATAAAATATGGGGAAAAAACAAATAAAGGGAACTGATTAATACTCATAAATACATACTATATCAAGAAGAAACAGATATCTTATTCAGTCTTGGTCTTTGTGCCTGGACACAGACTGTAATTAGTATTTTTATAACTTCATTATTCTGCTTTCTATTGGATGTTTCTTTAACTTCAACACTTCCCCTGATCAAGGTTTGTTATATGACATGTGATTCTACCCTTCATTCCTGAGGAGTCTGAATCCTAAAGGTCCTGCTCCCATGTGGTTGCTGCACCTTTAATTAAATTTTACCACTTCAATATTTGTAGATTCTGAGAGCATCCCCTGGATTTTAGATGTACACTTCCCTGCTCTTTATGTAGCAGCCACCCTGTGTCCCCTTGATAATCAGGATTAATCCCTCTATCAATAGAGTGTCATTGTTTTGTATATTGGATCAGAACAAGAGGAGGCCAAAACAAACAAGTGCCAGTCTCTACGTCCCAGCTCAGTGGAATCTGTTATTTCCTCTGATGGAAGCATTTGTCCCCTGCAAACTTAAGACCCCCTGACCCTTAAGACCCAAATACATTTCAAGTTAGCAATTAAGCATAATAGTGAAAGGTATCATTCCCACTGCTACCCCTTATTTCCCAGGCACATCTATTATGTTTTAGAAGACTACGTATTTTGTCTTCATTCAGAAGATAAAACATACTTCCAGAGAATAAGATTGTAACTTTGCAAAGCATTTTTTCAATAGACTTCAATGTCTTCTATAGGCTAATCTATTTTTGAAGACCATGACAGATACACAGTAACGTGAATTAATATTATGGAAAGCCCATTATCTCTTTTTTATTTTTTCCTGTACAATGATTTTCTTAAACGGAAGTAGTACTGTGTGGGACACCATGATGGTGAATAAACTGTTCGGTGAGTTTAACAATGATGTTGCTAGAAAAAACATGACAGGCAGGGAAAGCAAATCCATTTCATGAGCTATCTTTCTCCATCATATGCTCATAGGAAACTTTACTTGGGGTCTCAGGTGCTCATTAAGAAGTGACAGTGCATTTGTCTTAAGAATTTGAACAAGATTATCATGAAGTTTATTTGTACCTCCAGACCACGTTAGGCCCAATCTCATTTGTACTTCTACCACTTGATGATGGAAATTTGTTGGTATTGTCAATTCTACAGCCTGATAGACCATATAATAGTCAGCTCAATTCAGGTAACCATTTGGTGTTCTCTACCAGGTGTTCAAAGCAGGCCAAATCTTGTTCACAAAAGCAAAATAGAAATTTGCCAAAGGGGTTATGGCTTTGCCGCAAAACCTTAAAAGACCATCCTCTGATTCTCCTATAAAAATTTGTTAGAAGCTCTAAACAGTATCCCAGTAAGCCAAAGATACTTTGAGCATGACTGGATGTGATGTCTCATCAGAGCCAAAGGACTGAGATGCTTGCATTTCTGCCTGGACCAATTTGAGAGTCTTCTCTTGCTCTTGGACTCACTCAAAATGCACAGCATTGCAGATTGGAGAAGCAAACCACATGTCGTTTGTATTACTTTCAAGATTCTTACCTAGCATTGTGCTCCTTTCACTTTGGTAGGAGATGTAAGTGTAGACAATTTTTAAGTGATATCTTGACGTCCTCCGACTCATAACCTCTAGAATTGTCACTGAGGTTGTAAGCTTCTGAATTTTTGTGGGGTCTATCTTCCATCTTCTGCCATGTATGTATTTTAACAAGCATCTAAGTATTTGTTATAAATTAAGTCTTGTAAGCATGAATTCTATCCATGTAGTGAAGCAGAGTGACAGATGCTCTGTTGAATACACAATCGTGTTCCTCGTGACAGAATTATGGCATAGAGTCAGAGGTGATGTAGAACTGAATCAAGATCATAAAGGTATGCTGCAGTCCCTGTCTGATGAAAGCATGTTGCTCTGGAATTCTCGGGTTATTGATAGAGAGAAAAATAACATATTTCAATTGCTGTGTATCAAGTACCAGGGTCTGTGTTTATTCACCCCAGGAATGAGACCACAGCTGGAACATTAGCTGCAACTAGAATTGCCAGTCACTAGACTTAAAATAACCCACTGGACATGCCAAATTGACAAACTAAATATGCTTGTAATTACTAAATGTAAATAAATTACACAAACTGGAAAAAATGTATTTATGCTGTTAAAAGTCAGAATAATGGTTACCCTTTGAAGGATAGTGGCTAGAAGAGATAGATGACTCTTTTGATGAGCATATTTTATTTAAAAATTGTAATCTTATCTCCCAACCCACTCTCCATGGTACTTCTAATCCCCTTACTCTGGTTCAGTTACCTCTGTTATTATGTTTATTATTTATGGTCTCTTCATCTACTTGCCTCAATATAAATTTCATGAGGGCAGGGATCTTAGTGTATTTGTGCACAAAATATCCTAAGAATCTAGAAAATTCCTAGCCTATAATAAACATCCTATAAATCTCTGTTGAATAAATATCTAATCTTCATTTCTGTGAAACTTATATGCTTTTTCTCTATGGAAATTTTAAAAATATTTTGTTATTTTTGCTGTGCCCGATTGTGAATTTTTCTTACCTATTCTTTTGCACATTCTTTATCAAAGGATTATGGGGGCACAAATGTTTTTGGTTACATGGATCACTTTTGTAATGCGAGAGTCAAGGTTAAAAGTGTTCCCGTCACCCAGATAGTATTCATTGTACCTGTTAGGTAGGTTTTTGTCCATCCCCTCCTCCCATTCCCCCCTGCTTGATCTCCTTTGAGATTTACTTCCCTCTATGCACATGTGTGCTCTTCAGTTAGTTCCAAGTTCATAGTGAGTACATGGGGTGTTTGTTATTCCATTCTTTAAATACTTCAAGACACCTGCCCTCGAATGTTTATTGCAGCACAATTCACAATTGCAAAGATGTGGAATCTTTTGAGGATCTTACATCTTACATCTTTCTTTAGTTCTGAAAAATGCTTTAGCATAATTCTTCAAATGTTGCCTCATCTCCAAATCAGGTTTGTTTTTTGTATTTTGACAACCATATTTTTTCATGTCCCATATTTCCAATTCTTCATAACTATCTGTTGTTATTTCTTATTTGTAATACTGCACTAGAATGTTATTGTTTTAGTCTGCCTCATCATGCATGTTCCATTAGGCACGCTTCCTTTGGCATAAGTTATTTTCTTTGTTGTGTTTTTCTAACAGTACATATAGACATCTAATGGTTTTTTTTTTTTTTTTTTTTTGGCTGTGAGCTTCTTTTTGTTTTTTTGAAATTTGTTAAATGTCACTCTTTGGAATATTTACAGTTTTATATCAGTTTTTAGTGTGACCCTGTGTTGGTCTGCCTTCCTATGTTTTTCCCAGAATGTTCAGGGGTTTATACGAAAAAGGGGGCCAGCAACCTGTCACTCTTTTGATGAGAACTAAAATTAGTCTTCTAAACTATTTCTTGTTTCTGGAAAGCTTTTTATTTCTTGTTTCCGCAGATAACCAGGTATCCTCCAAACCTCCACCACCAAAAATAAGAAATATTTTTGTACATAGCTCTTTATGGAACTCTGTGGGAATTTTCCGAGGTTTATATGCAAAAATGATATCTTTGAATCAATGTATGTGTGTGTATACTCTCTTTACTTTGATGACATACCACTAGATTGCTCTCTGGAATGAGCCCCTACACTGCAGTGCAAGAGAGCTCCTATGTCTGCATATCCCTGGCACTAACCAGGTTTTTAAATATCACATGTCTAATAGCTGTAGAGTGATAAATCTTTATTTCCATTTTCACTTATTTGATTAACAATGATGCTGAATATCTTTAATATGCCTCCAACATTTCATGACTATGAGAACCTAGGGAACTTTTTGCCCTAGGCATTCCAAAGACTGAGAAGTAGTTTCAGGAGTAAAGGCAGAGCTAGGAGGTAGGCTTAAGAACAATAAGCACAGAACACAGGAGAGCATCTGAGGGACTTGCATTTTTTGTGACAAGCAAGGATCAGAAGGTTGTCTGTGAAGTATGATATTATTAGCCTAGAGTCTGCACAAAACTATACTTCCCAGTTTATATGATGACGTTTGTGTAGTGTTTAAAAATATAGCAAGATAATTTTCTTGCTCTTGGTCCTATTAGACTTTTAAAATTAAAAAAGTCACTGAAATTATATTAAGAACAATAACGTATATGGTCCCAGTTATGGATAACGAGAAATTGAGGCTATGGATTAAAAAGAACTAGAACCTGGAGCTTGATTCACCTTTGATTTTGAGAAAAGAAAAAGAAGTCAAATATGGAGTACATTTGTCCATATAGAGACAGGTCAAATATTATGTATTGATCAAATATACATGGTACGATGCATCCCTATTTAAGGATATAAACTAGAGCAAGAAGTAGGGGCAAGAAGTATGTAATTATAAGCAGCTCTGGCATAGTGAGTTTTGAAGTCTTTGAAAAGATCCAGTGAATAATATTCCATTTCCCATCCAGGTGCTGAACAAATTAAGATATAAAGGAAAAAAAATATTCATTAAAGAACCCAACATGTCACTTTTACTATTGATAAGACTGATGTTGGAGAATATGACCTATATTTGTGGGCAAATGGTCTTGCTAATACTGAATCCTAGAATTAGATAGAATTCACTTCCCAAGCACAGAAAATGTCTCTCCACTGAGGGACCTGGAAAACTTTGGGTATAAAAGAGGCTAATGCACACAGTCAGAAGGCAGCCTAACTCCCAAAGAAGGGAAGAGGAAGAGTCTGGGCTACTCTTACCCTGCTTCTCCTTCCAAAATCCAGCAGTCACACACGTCACTTCAAGCCTCTAAATGAAATGAACAAAGAGATGGATGGAACCCATGAGCTAACAGAGTAAACTTTCATCGGAAGGTAGTCGGAAAGAAGAATTTCCCCCACCCCACTTCCATCTCCCAGTTCTTCATTCTCTTCCGTTATTGGGCTCAATCATTAAGCCTATAATGTCCAAAGCCTGTGACATTTCCCTTATGGATGAGATCAGCAATAAATCCAAACTGATCTGCTATACCTAAGAGCAACCACTGTTCTTTTGGGTACTTTCCTAGGACTACTAGTGGTCTGCACAGATTTTTCCCAGAAGCCTCTAAAATGGGTACGAACAGAAAATTAAATTAATTAATTTCTAAGCCACTCTGTGCCCAAGGCCAAAAGTTCACTCTGCAGTCTGAGGTGAGAGATGGGACTCTCACCTCAAATTATGCACATAATATTATCCATCACAGTCTATTCAAAGTTCTGCAATGAAAGCAAATGACAACATTAAATCACTCTAAAAATACATTTGCAGTATTACAGAGATATCTCAAATTTGCAAATAAACTAATCCCACTATAAAATTCTCAGGGGGAATTTAAACTTCAAACATAAATTCCATTTGCAAGTTAAAGTCCACAGATATTAAAAACCAGAGAAATTAAAGTCAGAAATCACATTTTCTGGGCCTTGTGTATATAAAGTTCAAATGAACTATATATAGATTTCTTACTCCTCAGATTTTAATTCTGCTCAGTCTCTCAGATACGTTTTAGAGATCTTGGTGGAGTTTTTGAGGACCTGCAACCTAGGCCGTCTTTGATTAGAAGAGGTCTTCAAACTTACATCAATTCAATGTCACATCTCTCAAGAAACTCACTTTTACAGAAAGGAGTTAATAGGAAAGAAGAGATTGTCCCAACAGTGACCCATGTGCATGACATTTAGAAAATGAATCATTCTTCAGACCCTAAAATAGTCATCCCAGACTAAAAATTACTGCCAAAACCTAACACCTGGGGTAACCTCAAACTCAGGCGTAGACTCAGTGTTTCAACTGCAGGAAGACAGAGAAAAATGGTCAGCCTGTGCTAGTTGTCCAGAACCCATGAACTGCAAACATAGAATGATTTTGGAAAAATCTTTTAGAAAAAAAGTTGTTTAACATGATAAATTTATCATATCTGGAGAAAAACCAATCTCTTTGTTTTTTCAGACAATAACATTTGAGAAATTGCTCCCTTCTTGCAAAGTTTAGCAATTTGCAATGGTAGCAAGTATAGTCACTAGTCGATTTTGGGGGTACCTTTCTTTTACATACATTCAAACCTCTCAATTTTCATTTCCTTTGGCACCCCAGTACTGAATTAAATGGTGCATTATTTAATTTTAAAGCAACTAGACTCTGGTGTGAGAAGGTATGTTCAGCCTTGTGCCATATTGTCTGTTTTTGCATTGCTAAAAAAATTACATCTTGCTAAAGAACTGTTGATACCTAAGAAATCTGTCTTGTTGGAAAGAGTTCTTCAAGTGGAGCCAATATGAACTAATTAATAGTAGCAATTTTTTGAGCCTGTGGAGAAGTGCATGAATCTAAGGTGGGCTTCTATACAAGTTCCTCTTTGGTGCTAAACACAGAATGGAATTTGGGCAACAGATCTAATGCTACCTAATCAGGATAGGCACCAGCCCCTTACTATGCTGCCTGGCACATGTAAAACTCAGTTATGTTGTATTTGAAAAACAGTAAACATTTTTCTGCCCTAGTCACATCCTTGTTTCAGCTTCCTCTTCCCAACTGGACCTCCGCAGTCCTCCAGCATCTTTCTTCATCCCCTCATGACCAGCACATATGATCAGGATGCAGCAGAATTCATGCTAAATTCATCTGTGCAACCCAACCTGCCACTCTTGTGAAGTCTTGTAGTCCCATAACTTTGCTGAGGTTCCAGCTTCTTTGATTCATGAAGACCCACTTCTATGGTAACAATCAACTGTGATAAAAGGTACCAAATTATAAAGTGCTCGTAGATGTTGGCCACAATAGTAAAACGCCTCCTGTGGGATTCTCTGCATGGCCCACTCTAATCCTCTAAAAGATAATGCCAAGATTATATGTTCATATAGTATAAGGCAAGGTCCTAAACACACACTTCAAAGAGATTATTCCCCCTCATTATTTTGTTCTACCAATTCTGACTATTTTCCTTATTTCTCAAACTTCATTATGATTGCTGATGAAGGAGCTCAGGAAACCTCACCCCCAAATATGACTCCTTGGCATAAAGAGTATTTTGAATTAAAGGCCATTAGATATCAACAGGCCTTGGAAGGGGCTTCCCTCTATCTGTATAAACTAGACAGACCCATCAAAAAGAACAATTGATTTCCCTTTCCTCCCTGTTATCTCAATATATTGCACCAGACCTGGCCCAAATCATTTTAACTATAATACCTGTCTCTCGGATTAATTTAATTTGCAAAGAGAATCATTTACAAGTCCATTTGTTTCCCCCATCCATTTATCCTCCCTAGCAACGATTTATTGACTCTAAACAAAATTACTTATATTCCTCATCTCTTCCTCCCCTCTAGAAGAAGTGTATGTAAATTTCTGGACCCCATTGGGATATTGGGTAATCACTCTGTGATTCTCCCCGTGCACAAATGGTAAATAAACCTCTTTCTCTTATTAATCTGCCTTAATTATGAGTTGATCTTTCAGAGAACTTTCAGGGAAAGGAGAAGTTTCCCCTCACTCCCATACTGATTTGAATCTATCGCCTAAACTGAGGCCAGCAAATTTTATTTCTGTAAAGAGCTAGATAGCAAATATTTTGGACTTTACAGAACAAGAAGCAAAAATCAAGGCTATTATAAAGCTACTTAGATAACTGTTATGTCCAGAGCCCAGAGAGAGACACCCGAAGCCTCATGTGTAGCAAAATGCTGTTTATTTTGAGCATCTGGGTGCAGATGGGTGGAGGCCAAAAAAGGCATCCACACCAAGAAAGGGGAGAGCCTTGGGTTTTATCAAGGGTTTTTGTTTGGGGGGGAGGGACTGAGCAACTGGGCCAGAACAGCCACTGTAATAAATTCTTTCCAAACAACGGAGAGGGATAAGCATTGTCCTCATCAGGAGGGATAAGGAAAGTAAGTTCCCATCTTGCATTCCATTCCTTTATCTCCCTAGGGGTCTCACAAAGGCTACATGCCTAGTACACACCTAGGAAGGGGAGAGCAGTGGGTTTTATAAGAGGTTTTGATGAAAGTTTGGGAAGGGTGAATTCTTTAAGCCTAACATAACCATTTAAAATGTAACCGTTTAAAAATGTAAAAGACATCCTTAGCTTGTGAGCTGTACAAAAACAGGTAGTGGGCTGGATTTGGCCTGTAGGCTATAGTTTTCTGTCACTTACTCTAAAACATAACATGCTAATTACCTAAAATTCCATCAATATACTTTTTTTTAAAGCCAGTCAGAAAACATATTAAATCTCTTCTTTAAAATGTTCACAGTTATCATTTGTTTTTTGTAGTTTCCCGTCATCTATTTCTAGCCACATTATTATTTCTCTTATTTTAATTTAGTCATAGACTTAAATTACAAATCAGCCCACTCAGGGCCACCTTGTTAGCAGACCTGTTTATTAATGTTTATTCTCCTTCTAAGGAGAATTCTGGATGCTTCTCTTGGGAAAAAAGATAGCCTCCTCAACGTGTCTTATGGAACTTGGATGGGGCCGACAAGCGGAGCTTGACAAAACAGGATTCCCAATCATTCTGCATGTCTTGTCCCACATATGTGATCTAACTCCTTCCTCACTTCACAACTTAGAGGTCCTTCTTTTTGGCTTTGGGGGCTTATGAGTAATCTCAAAGACAGCAGGAAAAGTTGCATTTAACGTGCCATCACATTTGATAAAACAGAGTTAACGCAACCATTTAAAGGGCAGGATATTACATATAAGACTCATAAACAAAATAGAGTAGTGCTATTATTGTTGTTTTTACTCTGCACTAGAAGAAATCAGAGAAAGACAAGTGGTAGCTTCTTTGCCTTAACGAAAATGGGCCAATGGAAAATCTTCTCTAGAGATGTTTAGGATTCAAGTTGTAGGCTTTCTGTTACATATAGCAAAGGAGTTAAGATCTTCAATCTGGAGTAAGTTAGACAGGATCCCAATTCCCATTCTGCCACTTATTTCTTGTGTGATTTTGGAAATTGTTTTAAATTTTGATATGCCTCTTAACTAACTGAAGACTCAAAGGTGGCCTGAAAATCATTTTTCTAGTTAATCACAAATGTTTGATGTACTTGGGTTACAATAATATACTTTGATAGATGAGAATTTTATATCTGATATTTTGGCTGCAGATTCCTTAAGATCAAATCTTCCTGTAGTGTAAAATGAACTACTTCTCTAGTTAATGTGAAAATTTTAAGTTAGAGAACTTATACGGTTTACTTGTAATGAGAGATAGAGAACAATCCAATTTTGTATCTCATCTTTGTGATCTTTGGTTTTTCATGTATTAGCCTAAAGGCAAAGAAAAAAATATTTTATTCTAAATACAACAGAGAACTACTCAGTTATGCCAGTGGGCTCTAGACAAAAAATTATGTATAGACAGACACAAAATTGGCATCAGAAATGAAACTTTGAATAGGATGTCTAATATTCTATTTTAAAAATTCTTTGATCTTCATGCATGCAATTACTATAAATATTTGAGAATAGCTGGATAACAGATAATTAATTCCATTAATCTAATTGATCTCACATTCAAAATAGTTTATAAGTGTGTGTTTAGTAAGAGCTTAAGCATCTTAATCCTTTCAGATATACGATTAAGAAAATCTAATTGTGTCTGGATTTCCTAACCATTTCCATGATTAATTTAACTCTAAAACATACTTTCAGTTTAGAATCAGAATGCTTTATAATCTAATTCATCTTGAATTTTGTGTCCATCCTGCATCCACCTCCCTGTTTATTTCTTTTCTCTGACTTTCTAATTCTTTCTCATTCACTTCCTCTGTCTCTTTGTTTCCCTTGTCCTATTTTTCTTTTCTTCTTTTTTTCTCCTAATCTGTGATCCTTACCTGTTATCCTGATCCCCTGGTAATATTAATAAAATAATGCCCAGTCTTTAGACCAGAACAAAGAACACAGTGATCCCAAGAAACAAAATACTTAAATGTGCTTCCTAAAGATCTTACTTAGTATACCCCAGAACTTAATCTTCAAATGTAACATCAGCTTTTTAAACTGTTTATTTGGGTGAAAAAGATAAAACAGAGCTAATTGCATATTTAGCTTCTACCTAGATTTGAGTATTAACCAAAGCCTTGTGTTTATATGGCTGCAGTTCCCACACAACGGCCACGGCCATGGACTGTCACCGGTCTGTGGCTTGTTAGGAACTGGGCCGCACAGCAGGAGGTAAGCAGCAGGCAAGCGAGCAAAGCTTCGTCTGTATTTATAGCCGCTTCCCATCACTCACATCACCACCTGAGCTCTGCCTCCTGCAACATCAGTGGTGGCATCAGATTCTCATAGGAGATGGAACCCTACTGTAAACTGCACATGCGAGGGACGTAGGTTGCATGTTCCTGATAAGAATCTAATGCCTGATGATCTGAGGTGGTGATGCTAGCACTGGGGAGTAGCAGCAAATGTAATAAATGTAATGTGCTTGAATTATCCTGAACAATTGTCTTCCACAAAACCTGTCCCTGGTGCCAAAAATGTTGGGGACCACTGTATATATGGCATTAGAATGTTGGTTCGAAAACAAGCTATTTTCCTACTGCCTCTGGATACCAACCTTCCAGATATGTTTACATAGTGAAAATAAATATATGGTTTAATCCTAAATTGTATGTTTGCTCTATGCCACTTCCTTAACATTAAATTAACAATGTATTTTTTAAAAATGGAAAGAATCTTCACTAAAATATGAGGGTTATGGAACAAATTTTACTCTTCCTTAGAAAATGTCAAGGCCACAGTCTTTTTCAAATCAGGTAATCTAAATGAGATCTATTAGTCAAATACCATTAGCAGGTTTTATCCTTTTGTCTACAATGAAGGATATTATGATTTGTGGTATATAAAGATGGAAAATTCATAGTTTAATGTACTTTATTCCAGAGTCAAAATGAAATAACATAGTGAAGTGATCCAAGAAATCAGGGCCGGTGGGTCAAAATTCCAGCTTTGTCATTCGCTAACTCTGTGGCCTTGTCATTAGTTAACTCTGTTAAAAAATAGGCCCATTTTTAACATATCACATAAAAGGTTCTCAATGGGGGTGAGTGAGGGCAAAAAGCAGGGTATGGGGGAAAAAATAACAAAGGTACCTGGAAATTTTTTCAAACTATATACACCTTCCATGTCTTCCCCCACCCCACACACATACTCCCCACCACCAAGGTGCACACCTCAGAGTCTGATATGTGCTGGCCAGGACCATTCTGGATGGGAGAGATGAGAGCAGAAAAGAGGAGGCAAAAGGAGAGATGGGAAGGCATATGTCCCTTTGTAAATTTCCTCCAAGATGTGTTGGCATCCAATTCTTCCCCTGGTCCTCCTTTCCTAGCGTTAGCCGCTAAGAGGAATGATCTTGAAGGTTTTCCCCCTGTTTCTTATAAGTTATGTCTATGAAGCAACAAGCATGGCATAGCAACCATTCTGCACATTATGGATATGTGAACTTTAAATGTGACATTTCAATTTGTTTCAGTTTTTATAGATTATGAAAAGCTTAAAAAGGAATATGAAGCTCTTTCAAGTCTCATAAAATTTTTGTCTTTAAAATCAAACATGTTTACTCCTCTCTTATACATAGTTTATTTTAGTTCAACACAAATCACTTGCTTAGATGATCAGAAGAACCAGCTGTCTCATGAACTGCACAGATTTGTGGGTTCTGCCCTGTGCAACTCCAGGGGGCCTTAATCACATTGTGTGACACATGTCCCCTGATTTGTAGAGTACACATCCTGCACAGCTGTATGCATCAGCAATATTGACCCTTTTTATTTTTTTCTTTGTTTTGCTTGTTACTATAAAACACTGCACATTATAAATAGGGGGCTTTTTTGTTTTATTTGTTATAACAAATGTTCAAGATGAGAAAAACCCATGTCATAAGATGTAAAGCGAAAAGTAAGCATCTTCTCCTGCCTAACTATTCTAATTTCTACTCTCCTTAATTAACCACCATTAACAAATTTGGGGTTATCCTCCAAATTTTGGAACATACACACACACACACACACAAACACACATACACACAATTTTATATAGTGTGTTTTATTATAAAAAGAATATTTTTACCATAGAATACTTGGAAATATGGAAAAATCCCAGACCTTACCATTTTTACAAACATAATCTTCTTTTTCTCTTATAATACTTTTATTATACATAGGTAGCCTTAATAACTTCAGGAAATAGCTTGATCTGGGTAATTATCATCTTAGACTTTAGCTATTATTGCCAGTTGTTCACAAGAACAAATTAATGTGATTATTGTACAGTTGTATCTCACTTGAACAATTATTGGAAGTTAAGGGTGTCTATAATAATTGGAATGTTCTAGTCACCCTATCCAACCAAGAAAACATTTCACCCTTGAGGAAAAAGGCTAATGAAAGTGGGAGTCAAGATCAAAGACATTATTGGGCCAAGGTAGAAGGGCTAGTGTTTTCAGTGTTAGAAAGAAGTGATTAAACACATTTGAATCCATATGTCATATACTTTTCAATGGTAAGGGAAGAGAAAGAGGATCTTCTTTCACTGTGTTTCTCATTCCTGATGGTTTTATTTGGCTAACCCAGTAAAAAGACCTTAAAATTGCATTGGCTTTGGGATCCTGCAATGCAATCTTTTTGGAAAGACCTAGGGTTGAGCAAGATAGGTCTGCTCCATGGTAGGCATTATGAAAAGTTGTGTTCAAAACAGGGTTTTTGGTTACCTCCTAACTCACTCTTCCCTCCAGTCTTCCACATCTCAGGGTATATACTGAGTTGCTCAAGCCATAAATTTAGAACTCATCCTTGGTTGTTTTGTTCTCTTACATTTCACCTCTCAGGATATTCTGTCAGCTCTTTTTCTAGGATTTATCCAGAATGTGTCCACTTCCCTCCATCTGCACATTCTCCCAGGGCAAGCTGCCATTATCTTTAGCTTGCAAAATCTTCCTTGCTGGCTCCATGTTCCTACTGATACTAATCTCCAATCTCTTTTCCACATGTAGCCAGGATGTTATTTTTAAGACATAAATTAAATAATGAGTGTTTCCCTCCCTCCAGAAAACATGGTAACTTGCACCTAAGAGAGGGAATAAGAGAGGTTCAAGGATTTAGAGAGAGGCTACTGATAGATCATGTAGCCACACATGCTTACTTGGAGATGCTTCCTAGAGAAATATCTGATTTGTTATTTATGTACACCCTGTGAGCAGTTATATTATATAATGTGATCAGCCAATTTAAAAAGGTGGTATGAAATCTGCCCTTGACTTTACCTGGAGTGTACAATGTCACTACTTCAGCCTTGGGAGATATTCAGGTCAGTCTTAATTCACTGGCCAGAGTGGCTATGAATTGCCCTCTACTCCCTCCTTGCGGGCAATGATAGAGACTGTATAATCACAAATATATCCTACTATATTTGGATCAATGCCTCAGTTATACTAAATCTACTCTGCCTGTGCTCCATAAATGGCGAAACAAAGCCTGGATGACAGCACATCTGTTAACAGCATGGTTCACTGAATATTTTAGGCCCACTCTTGAGACCTATTTCTGAAAAAAAGATTCCTTTATAAATATTACTGCTCATTGACAATGCACCTAGTTACTCAAAAGCTCTGATGGAGATGTAGACAGAGATTAATGTTGTTTTCATGCCTGCTAACACAACATTCATTCTGTAGCTCATCAATTAAGAAGTTATTTCGAATTTCAAGTCTTATTATTCAAGAAATATCTTTTATAAGGCTATAGCTGCCATAGATAGCGATTCTGCTGCTGAATCTGAGCAAAGTAAATTGAAAACCCTCTGGAAAGGATTCACTATTCTAGATGCCATTAAGAAAGTTTGTGATTCGTGGGAGGAGGTCAAAATATCAACATTAACAGAAGTTTCAAAGAAGTTGATACCAACCTTCCTAGATGACTCTGAGGGGTTCAAGACTTCAGTGGAGGAAGTAATTGTGAATGTGGTGGAAATAGCAAGGGAACTAGATTTAGAATTATGAATGGAGCTTGAAGATTAAATTGCTGAACTGCTGCAATTTCATGACAAAACTTGTATGGATGAGCTTCTTATGGAAAAGCAAAGGAAGTAGTTTCTTATGATGGAAACTACTCCTGGGGAAGATGCTGTGAACATTGCTAAAACGACAACAAAGGATTTAGAGTATTACATAAACGTAACTGATAAAGCTGTGGCAGTGTTTGAGAGGATTGACTCCAATTTTCCAAGTGCTACTGTGAGTAAAATGTTAACAAACAGTATTGCATGCTATACAGAAATCTTTATAAAAGGAAGAGTCACTTGATATGGCAAATTTCATTGCTGCTTTATTTTAAGAAATTGCCATAGCCACCCCAACCTTCAGCAACCACCACCCTGATCAATCAACAGTCATCAACGTCAAGGCAAGACCCTCCACCAGCAAAATGATTAGCACCCACTGAAGGTTCAGATGATCTTTAACATTTTTTAGCAGTAAGGTATTTTTTTAAAGAATAATGCTACTGCATACTTACTAGACTACAATATAGTATAAACATAACTCTTACATGCACTGGGAAACAAAAAATTTATGTGGCTTGCTTTATTATGTTATTTGTGTTATTGCTGTTGCTAAAACTGATCCCTCAAGTTCCCCGAGGTATGCTTAGATATCCTTTGACCAATCTCCCCATTCTCCTTTTGTCCTACTCACCCCAACCTCTGGTAACTAGCAGTCTATTCTCTACCTCTATGAGATCGACTTTTTTAGATACCACAGGTAAGTGCAATCATGTGGTGTTTGTCTTTCTGTGTCTGGCTTATTTCACTTAACATAATGTCCTCCAGACTCATCCATGTTGTCACAAATAACAGGATTTCATTCTTTTTTATGATTGAAGAGTATTCTATTGTGTTTATATACCACGTTTTTTTATCCATTCATCCACTAATTGGACACTTATGTTGATTCCATATTGTGAATATTGTGGTATTGCGAATAGTGCTATTGCAAAAAGTGCTGCAATAAATGTGAGCGTGCAGGTATCTCTTGGACATACTGATTTCATTTCATTTGGATATGTACTCAGTAGTAGAGTTGCTGGATTATATGGTATATTTCAAGGAACCTCCATACTGTTTTCCATAATGGCTGTACTAATTTACGTTTCCACCAACAGTGTGGAAGTATTCCCTTCTCTCCACATCCTCCCCAATACTCATTACCCTTTGTCTTTTTGATAATAGCCATTCTAACAGGTGAGGTCACTTTGATTTACATTTCCGGGACTCTCAAGCCAGTGCTTAACTACAACTTCTCTTAGAGTCTATGGTCTGTTGTTATTGTTTTTTCCTTTGTAAAAGTGTTGAAATTTCTGCCTAGCATTTGCCAGGAAAGTGACATAGGAAGGAACTATCTTTCAAAAAAAAGAAGTAAGACATATAGGAAAAGGATAATTTAATGGAAAGGAAAGAAGCAGAGACAGAGTGAAAATTATGGTGTTTTAAGGAAAGGCAGACTTTTATTTTCCACAAAACTCAGAGAAGATATTTGGGTTTGATGAAGTGGAAAATTTCCTTTTGAAGAAAGAAAGCAAGCAATAATATTTAGTCGTGTTAGTTTCAAAAGGAGAGAAAATTTTCTAATGTATTTGTAGACTTAAAATAAATGGCTCCTAAGATAAGCTATCCAGTTTCCAAACAGAACATTATTCCAATGATGCAATATCAGTGCTGACAGATTTCCACTATAAAATATTTCTACTTCAGTCATATGAGAAATGTTGGTAATTTTGTCCTGAAAAAAGTTTCTGATATCCCCATGGGTTTTACGTTGCATCTGAAATTACATCAGAGTTTTATGGCCCATCAGAGAAAATAAGAACACAGAACCATAGAACATAACAGTGTAGTTGTACTCAAAAAAAGGAGAGAGAAAAATATCTTCTATTATACAGAAATACAGAATGTCTCCACATAGGTCAAGTTAAAGTGGTCTTATTTGGGAAAATGGAGAAAGTTATATTGGGTGTTTTATTTACGATATAATCCTGAATATCCAGAAATCAAACACACACACAAATTTGCATATGATTACATCATGGCCTGGAATAGTGTCTGGCACAGCATGTCTTTTTAATAGATATTGTTAAACAAATAAAGTATAAATAGAAGCCTATTTTTATCTTCTGCTGCTCCAGGGACTCATTCTGAAGGAGCCTGCCCTGGTCAGCTGCCTCCATGGCTGCAGAAACCCTAACTAACTCCTTTCCACCCCAAGTCTCAGACAGGGTGCCTCTCACTGGCAGCACCTACATCTGAACTCTGCTAATAATAAAATTTGGTGTTGTGAAGATCACTTACCCATTTGCATTGCATAAGTTTTTGAGTATATAACAGTAAGAAAAGTAGACTGAGTACTAAACTGTTATTATAAAAAATTTATACCCTATGAGAAAAAGAGAAAATTACAAAACTGATAACATTCAGTGTTTATGTATATATAAATGTAAAATTATATATTAATACATATATCTCATATTATGTTTCTAGCCCTATTATAAATCCTTTAAATGTTTTAACTCATTTAATCCTCATAAAACCCAGGTGTGATAAAGTACTATTATCATTTCTGTTTTATAGATGAGGAAACTAAAGCATAGAACAGTTAAGTAAAATCTGCCCAAGTTCACACATCTAGTAATTATCAAAACTGGGATTTGAACCCATGCAGTCTGGCTCACATTCATGTTCTTAACATTCTATGCTGTCTGTGCCTCTACTAGGACTAGCACTACTCCTCTACCCAGTACTAGGACAGAGGAGTATGATGTTATGGGAGCATATGGAAAAAAACATCTAATCTCTAGAGGACTTCAAGGAAGGATTCCAGGGGAAAGCAATATTCAAGTGGAGACTTTGAGGATACGTTAGCCAAGTGAAGAAAGGAGGATGGCCTTCCTGAACAACAAGATGGTATATTCTGAGGCCAGAAAAGGTTTGGCTATACATACGAAGCAAAACCAGTGGGCTGCAGCTTAGAGTGTGCAGAGGGAAATGGCAAAAATTGAACCTGGGAAGGGACCTGGGCTCCCTTTCCATGAGGTGAGTATTGCAGGCATTGCCCTAAGCACCTAAAATAACCTGAGCTCTGACCCAGAGTATCTGGGGAGCTAGAGATCACAGCTAAGAGATGAATATCCTGATGCACACTACCCCCAAATGACTATCCCATCCCAGTGTAAACTCCAGCATTGTGAAGACTGGGTTTTATGACTAGACAAGCAGGTTATGAGATGTTTTTCAGGTGATACCCCAAATTTTACCATTAGAGATTCATTCCTCAAGATTAACACTTGCTTTTTAAATTAAAATAGATTTGAGAAAGTTAAATCATTAAATTATTAGTTCTTTGTTATTTTGTGAATTAAAAGGCATTTTTTTTTTTTTTTTGCTGACAACTAGATATAATTGCAGGAA
Organism: Lepilemur ruficaudatus; assembly: GCA_963574885.1. Lineage (NCBI taxonomy): Eukaryota > Metazoa > Chordata > Mammalia > Primates > Lepilemuridae > Lepilemur > Lepilemur ruficaudatus. The sequence continues at coordinate 96,772 of CAUYRT010022295.1, forward strand.
TGAGAGACTAGAAATGTTGATGAGTAGGGGAGAAATGGACACTTTCTGAGCCTCAAGCAATGCCCAAAGGTGGCACGAAGGCACTGGTGCCAAAGGAGGTGGACTGGTGGGTGGCGAGATGTCTCAGAAAGGGGAGTTGGGAAGAGGCTGAAAATGAACCTAATTTGTAACTATATCAATAGCAATACCTGAGTCCATTTTTCAAAGCATATGTTTTTTAACAGATACAAATAAATGATTTTCTTATGGTTCCTTTGTTTTTCATTCCACAGGTCTTTACTAAGGAATCTACTATATGCTGAAACAATTCAAAGTCCTAAAGATAAAAAATGAGTGGCCCAGGCCCTGAACTGAAGGAGAGAGAGGATTATAATAAATGTTGAGATTCATAAGCATGAAGTGCTATGAGAATTCCTGCCTAACTCAACGAGAGAAGAAAGGAGGTCAGAAAGGTCATCCCAGCAGCAGTGATACTTGCCCTGAGTTTGGAAAGCAGAGATATTATTAGGAGGAAAAAGGTGACATGATTAAAGACAAGAGTCCCCATCCTTGAGAAGTTCATAGATAAAAACAGAGGGTGCCAGGAGTGAATTCAGAAGTCAGGACCTATGAGTAACATGACCAGTAGACACACTTGCTATAGAGGCACGCAGAATAAGATCAGGTGAGTGATGTGTAGAGACGGCTGCGGAATACAGAAGCAGATGGTAAGCAGGAAATTTGCAAAACACCAGAAAGAAATCTTAAGGGCACAGACTTAGTTCTGAATTATAGCATATCTAGGAAAAAATCAAAGATAGACTGCCTAGTGACATCCCAAAACTGATATCAAAATAAATCCCATTAATGGAACAAAATAACTTGATCTTAATCTGTTCACTAACTATGATTTTCAACAAAATACTTGCTGGGAAGTAAGTTTACTAAAAATCTTGTAGGCTGAGAGAATTTTTTTAAAAAATACTTTTCCTTCTATTAATGCCATTAGTTGACAGCTAATGAGATTAGAGGAGTGTAATAAAATAAAGCTAATTGTTAAGCATCCTGAACTTGCATTATGCAGTATAACTTTTAAAACAGTGTTTCAGTGTTTCTACTTTGGCTAATCACTATGGTCTCTCTTCACACAGTTAAGGAATTTCTATTTGTCCAGTCCAAAAAACCAAACCTTTTTGGTCTCCCTTACTCCAGAGTTTTTGAGTTTTGTTTTTTTTTTTAATCCAATCTAATCTGTTGACCAAGGACTCCGCAGGTAATTGTAAAGGCCTACTCTCAGGTTTTCATTAGAAGAACCTGAGATAAAATCCATGGAGACAAATGTAGGCAGCGTCATTTCTTTAGCAGTTTCTGCTTGGTTTCTATAAGGTTTATTTCTGCATGGCTTCCCTGTTTTTCTTGCTCAAAGGTTGTGTGCTTATTTGTTCTGTTTTGTTTTGTTTTAGCTGTGGTTTTGCTTTTATTTTTTGCTAAATGTCAGTAGAAATGCATATTTTTATAAGCATAGATTCAGCACCATGCAGACATAAACCACTAAGGTGTGTAATTTCATGAATTTGGTTGAGACAATGAAGAAATTGGAAGGAGGAGATAAATGGTGAGCCGTCAGTTCAGGCATTGGGAAACTTTCCAGATGGCAGGGAAAGAACACAGAGAGGGAAAAGAGGAGAAAGGAAACAGTCCGGCTGAGCACTGGGAGGCTCAGTGCTCAGTCTTCACCCTTGACTTTATACATGTATGTCCTATTAATAGTGGAACATTTCCTGGGATACTTGTAAGTTGAAACATGAATGCATCTCCACTCTGCTCCTCACAAACCTGCCTTCCTGTGTGAGTGAATCGCACCACCATTCTCCCAAACCTAAGCTGCCCATGTTAGAAACCATGGAGACCTCACTATTCCTCCGAGTGGTTACTGAGTCCTACTGTGCATATATAGGGACTCTTATTCTGTCCTGTATTTTTCCCCTTTTCATTCCCAAAGCCAATACTTGAAGTCAAGTCTTCAGTCTTTCTTACCAAACTTTTAACCAATCTCCCAGATGCTGAACTCACCCATGCTAATCCATTCTACGGAATAGTTGACACAGGATTTTTCACAAACCACTGCCTTGATCATGTCACTCTCTTGCTCAAAACCTCCAGCTATCTTCCTCCTGACTGACACTCCAACTTTACTGCTTGTGTTTCAGGCTCGCACAACATGGCTCTCACTTGCCCTTCCAGGCTCTACCCTGACTGCTCCCATTTGTGTCCTCAATGGCCCATCCAAATGAGATAACTCAAATCATTCCCTCTTGCTGGAATGTCCCCTTCACCATTCTCTCTCAAAATCCTCCCCGTCCATCAAGTTCCGTGAAGACAGCCAGCCAACATCCCCACAGCTTATCCCTTCCTCTGAGCTCTGTTAGTACTCTGTGTGAATGGCTATCATGGTACCTATTCTTTTCTATTTTATTTTTTATGTATTTTTGCGCCTGTCATTTTTCCTACTAAGTTTTAGTTGGATGAAACAGCGAGAATGTGATTAAGAATATGGGTTTAAATCATCTTCCCCTTAACTCTTGTGGGGACTTGGACAATTATTGTACTTCTTTAATACTTAATTCCCTAATCTATAAAATGGAAGTGATAATAGTATTTGCTTCATACAATTGTTGGGAAGATTAATTAATACATGTGAAACACATGGAAGACTGCCTGGTACAGAGTAAGTACTCAAAAGTGCTTAGTTATTTGTAGTATTTTAAAAATCTTTGTAACTCTCCATGACACCAAGAGCATACATAGCCTTGTATGTAGCAGATGTTAAACAGACAGTGCAGGAGGAGAAAAAGAGATGGAGTCATTGAACTAATGAAAAGGGAAGGAAGAAGGGAAGGAAGGAAGAGAAGGGGGATACAAGGAGGGAAAGAGGGAAGGAAGGAAGGGAGAGAGGGAGGGAGAGAGGGAGGGAGGGAGGAAGGAAGGAAGGAAGGAAGGAAGGAAAGAAGGAAATATATTAAAGTGGAAAAAAAGGAGTTACATTAAACAGTTACATCTGTTTTGTGCTGTCATAACAAAATACCACAGACTAGGCAATTTATAAAGAATAGAAAGTTATTTCTCACAGTTCTGGAGGCTATGAAGTTCAAGATCAAGGTACTGGCAGTTTCTTCATCTGTGAAGGTCTGGTCTCCACTTCCAAGATGGTGCCTTGAACACTGCTTCCTCCAGAGGGGAAGGATGCCGTGTCTTCACATGCCATGGAAGGGCAAAAAAGGAAAAACTCCTTCCATCAAGTTCTTTTATAGGGCACATAATCCCATTCATAAGGGAGGAGCCCTAAGGGCCTAATCACCTCTTAAAGGCCCACCCCTTAATACTGTTACATTGGCCATTAAGTTTGAACACCTGAATTTTGGAGGTGACACATTCAAACTATGGCATGTATTTACTGCAATAAGAGGCACCCAGCCTGAATTATTTCTTAAATATAATGCAAAGAAATAGTGTTTCACCTTAATATGATGCATTACTTATACAAAGGCCATTCACATACCTTATTTCATACATAAGACAGAAAAGCATGTGAGTACAAAACGAGGAGAAAACCATATTCTAATATTTCTCTGAGGCTTTTCATTACTTCCCTGGGCAAGTCCACTGAAAACACACACACACACACACACACACACACGCACACATGCACAAAGAATGACAAGCAAACAAAACCCCACAAAGTCTACCATCTACTTCATCTTGATATTCTGACCATGTGCTAGTTGACAATGGTTCACAGCTCTGCAAATGAAAACAACACGGTAATATGTCCTAAGCAGATAAAATTCTTATTCAAAAAGCTCTTGGATGATTTAAGGTTTGTATAAATAAACAAATGGCATTCTCAAAAACAGCTTTTACAATGTGTGGGTGTAACAGTGTATAAAAAGTTTGCTTCAAATCAGTGTTTAAAACGGCAAGAATAAACGGGATTATTGGAATTGCTGGGATCAAGCAACAATTTGGAAACTTCACATTATGTATGCTGAAGAAATGGAACATGATTGTTATCCAAGGGAAGGTTAATACAATCAGAAAACTCTGAAAGATGAGAGAACCAAAACAATGAGGAAAAACAAAAGAAAACGGACAAAAGGATTTTAATGAAATTTTGTTTGCACCCAAATGAATAAATGGCAGAGACTTTCTCGAGGTTTCTCTATTCCCAGCAGCTGCCCCTCCCTGTGACCACCTTCTCTATCTAAATTCTGAGCTTCAATTTTAGTTCAAAATGTACGTCTCCCAAGAAGTTTATCTTAGTCCCTGGCCTGATTCAGATGTCACTCCTCATCTGTGCTATACACATTTCTCTCACAATGCTTAGCACATTGTACTGAAATGATCAATTTGCTTATAATCATTAGATTATGTTCCTTTATGTCCAGGACCATATTCCACTTCACATCTCTAGCAGCTAACATAGTGTGTGACCTATAGTATATTGAGTAAAATTTCTTTGCCATAATTAATGCATTGTTATGTTTCATTTCAAGAGAGACAGTACATAGGGAAAATTGTCAATTCTGCAAGGTTATTCTCTTTGCAATAACAATTGCCTTTTGTTAATCATGTCTGTTGCCTTTGCACATGATAATAATAGGAATTATTTTATAACTGAAAGGAGCCTCATAAATCATCGAGAACAATTCCTTTGTACAAAAAGCACAAAGATAGTATGTCAGTGACTCAGGGACACTAAAAATTCTACATGTTCAAAACCAGGCTCAACGTTTTTCTTCGAATGCATTTCTTTTCTTAGGTAGGCAATCGATCAGGCATGGTTTGGAGTAACTGCCTGGGATGGTTAGGTGTATGTGTCAAGTTGGCCTGGCTATAGTCCCCTCATACTTAAGCACTAATTTAGGTGTTGCTGTGAAGGCATCTTGTAGATGAGATTAACATCTGCCATCAATTGACTTTAGGTAAAGGAGATTATCCTCAATACATCTGATAAAGTGAGGGAGTGTCACCTAATCAGATGAAAGTCCTGAAGACTAAAACTGAGCTTTCTCTGGGAAGGAAGCAATTCCACCTGTGGACTGCAGCATCCGCTCCTGCTTGAGCATTTTCAGCCTGTTGTATGCATCACAAACTCACCTAGCCAGTCCGCATAATGACGTAAGCCAATTTCTTATGACAGATAGATAGATAAATAAGAGAGAGAGAGTCTTACTGGTTCTGTTTCTCTGGCAGAACACTGACTGATACACTGCCCACTCATATTTCTTTTTCAAGGAATCTCTTCTCATCCACAGGTCCAGTTGATTGGACACTAGCTCATATGACTCTTCTCAACTCTGCCCAGCACTGTTGTTTAGACCCAGGCCCCAGACACAAAGGCAGCTATCCATAGGCTTGCAGGCATCCTAATGTGACTAGCTTCAGAAGGATGCAAAGGACCAATCTAATTATATTAAGTATGAAATGTCCGATTTCCTTAAGTACTAAGTTTGATAATTGATATCTCTGACATTTTACTTTGACACTCTTGTTTTATTTTTATTGTGAAGGTACATCCTCATTTTTTCAAATGCATGATTTGACTTGTGATTATCTTTCAAAGCTTTTTTTAGAGAAATTTTTGTGAAACCATGGATATGTCAAAAATTCATGTTCTTTTTGAATATGAGTTCCATCGTGGAACCAATGCAGTACATACAGTTTGAGATAGCAACAGTTTTTAGGAAGGACGTGGCTCATAAATGCAAAGTACATGGATGGTTTCAAAAGTTCCATTCTGGTGATTTTAATCTTGGAAATGAGCCATGTGGGTGACCTGAGACCAAGGTGGATAATGATGAGCTGAAAGTTGTAGTGAAAGTGAATCCATCTCAGCCTATGTGTGAATTAGCAGCAAAGTTTGATGTTACTATTCCAACAATATTGGACCATTTAAAACAAATCAGCAAGATAAAGAAGCTGGATAGATGGGAACCGCATGAATTAAACAAGCGTCAGAAGAGAAATCATCTCAAAGCTTGCCTTTCTTTGCTGTTGTGATATAAATGTGAACCATTTCTATACTGTATTGTTACATGTGATGAAAATGGATTCTTTCTGACAATCACAAGCCTTTGGCACAGTGGCTGAATAAAGATGAAGTGCTGAAACATAGTCCAAAACTGAATAGTCATCATTAAAAGCTAATGGTGTCTGTTTGGTGATCCAGTGCTGTTATTATCCACTACAGCTTCATGAAACCTGAGCAACCAATTACAACATATGTCTACAGTAACCAATTGGATAAAATGATGGTGATGCTTGTGATTAAACAGCTGAGATGGGTCAACAGAGGCAGGCTGATCATCTTCTTGCAAGACAATGCTTGACCACATGTTGCAAAAACAAGGCTGCTCAAACTACAGAAGCTGGACTTGGAAACTCTCTGTCATCCACCGTATTCACCAGACCTTGCACCAGCTGACTACCACTTCTTCCAGGCTTTGGACCACTTCTTGCAAGGAAAAGTATTCAATTCTCAACAAGCTGTGGAAAATGCCTTTTACGATTTCATTGCCACTGGCTCTCCCAGCTTCTTCAACAAGCTACCATTAAGATGGCAAAACTGTGTTGACAGTTTAGGCACACACTTTGATTAATTGTACTGCTTCCTGTTTGAGATACAATAAACTAAATTTTTTATCTGAAGTCAGACATTTCATATTTAATGACATAATAGTTCCCTTATAAATAGTGCTATGTAAAGTGTAGGGAATTGAACCACTAATGTAATAAGAATTTGAAAAGTTCGTTACAATAGTTCTGTTTTGATTTTGGAAAAAAACCAAGTAGACAATTCTAACTGGTCATAATTACAAAGCAATATAGTATGCATCATGTTGTTTACAATTTTCATTTTTTGTATTAAAGTTGTATTTAGAAGATATATTTACAATATAGATTATTGGTTTTCTTTTGAGATTTTTTTGGTTTGAGCATTTCTTATACTTCTAAATATATTCAAGTCAACAAACAAACCTTATTTTGCTTTCTATTATATTTGTATTTTTTTGTTGTTGTTTTTTCAGGAAAAGCCTATAAGTTCTATCCTGGTGAACTTCATCAACATGCAGGAAAAACTGCTAGGTGTTCATACAAGCCCTTTTATGTGGGCTGTAGAAAGAAGCTACTTACTAAAATGGATAGAGTAAAATGAGTGTAATTCACCCACAGAAGCTAATGTTACTTAAAGAATGAAGTTCTTCCATAGTGAGTATACACAATATATAATTATTACTGATATTTCCACTACGTGAGACTTTAAACATCCACCCACTTTTCCTCATAATGTCTCAGGTTCATTCTTAAGCTGTAGCCTAGTATACTCTATATAGCAAATGTATACAGCATAGCGGCACTTAATTTTTCTCTGGTGGTTATGTTCCTTCAGTTTTTTTGTTTTAAGATGCTCAAACTGGCAATCAATCAATCAATATAAGAAAGCTATCACTTGAGCTGTATTTATACCAGGGGATCTAAATTGCTCTAAGTCCTTTCTCTTGGATTTCTTTGGAATCATTTTGCTAAAAGAAATAGCTTTGGTTTGATTTAAAAAATAACTTTATTGTGAGAAAATATAGTACTAGGGCTACCTATGAAAGCTCTAAGACTTTTGCAGTCGTTAGAATAAGGATACGAGTAAGATTGATATTTAATAGTAAAATTTTACATATATTAATTTTATTCAGAAGTCCTTTTGTGGAACCACTTATCATTTCATATTTTAATTCTGGTAAATGGAGGCAAGTAATACTCAAGAGATAGAAAAAAAGCATCTGGAGGATTGTGGAAAATGGCGGAATAGGAGTGCCCTCCTGGCTCTCTGCTCTCAGAGTCGGAGGTGAAATAGGCAGACTACTGCACGCGAGTGAACTCCACTTCTACAGGACCAGCTATACGAATCTACAGAGAACCATCG
>CAUYRT010022298.1:0-15400 GCA_963574885.1 Lepilemur ruficaudatus
TTGTAAGCCCCCCCGCTTTGAGATGTCCCACCTTTTTGGGCCAAACCAATGTATGCTTCCCATGTATTTATGACTTTACCTGTAACCCCTGTCTCCCTGAAATGTATAAAACCAAACTGTAACCTAACCACCTTGAGTCCAGCTGCTCAAAGTTTCTTGGGAGTGGCTCTGGGTCATGGTCCTCAAATTTTGGCTCAGAATAAGCTTCTTTTAAATATTTCAGAGTTTGGATTTTTTTCTGCCCACAGTAGTATACTCCTGGAGACAGGACGTCAGCCCTGCACATAATCTCCCTGGATTAATTGAGTGAACCAGCCAAAAAACGTGAAAAACTGAAAAAGGCACGTGCTGATTAGGTGTTTTTACGTTTGGCTGTCCTTGCGATGGGATATGTACATGTGCTGACAAGGAGGGATTATTGAAAAGTTTGGAGTCAGCTCTATATTGGGGGAATAGAGTCAAACCCGGACTATTCAAGTGAAAAAACAGGAACCCTGACCACTAAACCAAACAAAGCAAACAAAGCAGCAACAAGACCAGAGAAAGTTAAATTGTTAGTGACTCTTCCTTGGGGCCTCTCCAGGCCCTTTGCGGACTTCATACTAGACCCCTCTGCACACTCAGTTCACGGATGGGAAGCCACCCTCTGGGCCCAGGCTCGGCCCCGCCCCTCCCCCTCCCCCTCCCGCATTCCTTCCCCTCCCCCTCCTGCTTCCCTTCCCCTCCGCCATCCCTTCCCCCTTCCGCTCCTCTCTCTCTCCTCCTCCTCCCGTCCCTCTGCCCCGCCCCTCCCTGTCCCCTCCGGCCGTGAGCGGGGGCGGGGCTGCTGTGTGGTGGAAGGCCCGGCGGGGGCCCCGCCCTCCACAGCGCAGTCTGACAAGAAATTTTGAACATTTTAAGTATTACTTAACATTTCAAGATCTATAATATTCACATCTATAACGTATATGGTATCTAATATAATTAGTAAGTTATTCGTAGACAAAACAACTAGCTAACGCTGGGATGAAAGTTGTCACTTTGCTCAAAATACAAAACGATGGGGCCAGAGCTTCCAGGGTCTCTGTCTCTCCTAGTTTAAACCGAGAGAAAATACTGAGGCGTTCTGGTGACCAGAAGCCACAATAGTGGTAATTTCCGAGCTGAAAGAAAAACCGCCTTTGTCATTCCCATACCGGGAGTCGAACCCGGGCCGCCTGGGTGAAAACCAGGAATCCTTACCGCTAGACCATATGGGAACTACTGAACGATTGCCCCCAAAATTCTATATGTGACTTACATCTCCTGGCCCGCCCCTCCATGCCCACACTCGTCAAGTTCACTCCAGCCCCCATAGAAAAGCTCCGCCTGCAGCTACGCAAGCCCCGGGTGCTCGGAGAGCCCAAACCAGAAGCCGCTGTGCCGCCTGAACCCGCCTTCACGGAGGGGCACGGCCTCGCCCCCTAGGAGCCGGCCACCCCGAAACCCACTCCGCGCAGCGAAGGGAGGCAGGCTTTGCGGGCCTGATCTCGGCCATCAGCCGCCGCAGGGAATCAACGTAAGGGACACAGCTGCGACCGGCGTGCCACGTGACTTCCTCCGGGAAGAATTTAGGGTCAAAGCAGAAATTGAATGTTATTTTTTCCTTACTTCAGCTTCAAAATTTGACTAATTGGCACTTTGTCAATAGCAGGATTTTATTGTGAAACTCAACCTCTGTTCTTTTGTGTATGGAGTAGGGGTACTCTTTTTTCCTCCAGTCACGGGTTTGGGGGGGGTTCCATTTGAGTTCTCCCATTAGGCTTTTCATTAGCAACTCAAGCTCAGTGTGGCCCAAGAAAACGATTCCCCGACAACCCAACCGTGTTATCTGCCCTAGGGGATTAAAGTGTATGTTAACACAGTGTGTACCGGTGTCCTAACTGACAGCAAGGCCATCGCATTAGAATGGAAGTCCCCGCCTTAAAGCGAGCTTGCATTGCAAGTGGCACTGCTCGCTGCTTTCGCCTATAATCCTCGAACTCATTCGGGAGGCAGAGGCGGGAGGATCGCTGGAGCTCTGGAGTTGGAGGCTGCAGTGAGCTATGATGACACCATGGCATTCTAGCGAGACTCTGACTCAAACAAAAAAAAGGTGGCATCTGAAGCCCAGAGTAGGGTTTCAACAGTGTGTGACCAGAAGGTAGAAAAAGTCGATGCAGGACTCATTCAATATCCCAACTGAAACCGCATAAGTTGAGGAAAATGCTAGAGAATCACCTTATCCCCTCACCAATGACTACCCCAAATCCAGAAATCGTAACAGCTGATGGATAAATTCAACTTTACTTTAAAAATTAAGAAACACAAGAGCTGCTGGGTGGCAGTTACTGTAGTTTCACCTTAGTTATTCACTAAGGTATTCAATTGTTCTGTGCAGTTTGATGTAACATTTTATTTTCTAATAAAAAATCAAAAAAGGCCATAAGCGAAGTTAAAAAACAAACTAGGAACAAATATTTACATTTTATAGTATACACACATAGTATACAGTCCTTTGTAGGACTAATTCCCTCAAACATAAAGAGCTCCTAGAAATTGCTAAAAAGATCAACAACCCAGTAAAAAAAGGAAGCAAATTCTTATAACAGGAAACAAAACTGGCGCTTCAACAAATGAAGAGAGGCTTGGCCTCGCTCCTGGTAAAAGTCAGGATTTTTAAAACCTGGAAGGTCTCTTCCAAGAGTTCCCTTAAAAATCTAAGTCAAATCTTTTTTACTTCCTGGCTCAGACCCTGCCAAGGGCTGCCCATCCACTCAGGTGTTTGCATTTTCATTGACTAAAATCATATTGTCCTGGTCTGTCAGCCATGAATGGTTTTCTCCTCCAGCAAGTTCAGTTTTGAGGATTTAGTGAACCTGAAGCACTACTGCCTGTCCTTCCCACCACTGTTTGTCCAGTGTCTCATCACCCTGTAATGAAACCACAGCTGACTGATCTATATGCAGCTGCAACATGTGAGTGTGTCTTATAAGAACACAGACCTAGGGATGGTTTCAAAGTAGTGGCTTTCCACATTGTTCAGTTCACCTCTTCAAACTTCACACCTAACAAAGCTAGAAACATGCAGACCAGGGAATGGAGGGGGCTATAGCTGAGGTGGGGTGGGGGAGGGGTACTTGTGATAAATACTTGTTAAGGCCTGTAATAAGGCAGCCACATCCAAGGACAGCTGTGCTCACTGCCCTGCCTCTGTGAATGCAGGTCAGGCAGCCCCGGGCTCCAACTTGAGTTTCTCCTGGAGTCCCCGGAGCTGGCTTCGACCCCAGTCGATGCGGTTCTGAAGGCTGGCTATGTCTGCAGCCAGCTGTAGGCCTGAAGAAAAGGAGAGAATTTTACTATGTTATCCATGGTGTGACACATGACCCAGAAGGCTTGGACACCCTCAGGGATTGGAAAGGCTCCAGGCCTCTCTAGCCTCCACATTCATTATTCCTAACTAAAACATTCCAGGTATGGCCCTGCACTCACTGCTCCAGAACCTCACTGGACCCACACCCTTACACCTCCCTCAGGTCTTTGCTAAAATGTCACCTCCTCAGACTTCCTTGACTCCCTTACATCACCCACCAGGAACTAAAAATTCACAGATCCTAACATTGTCTCAAGCACTCACTTCCTTGCTCCCTCCATTGTCATAGTTCCTCAATGCTCTCAGCCACTTTTCCCTCCACCTTTGTTCTCAGTGTGAGAGTGGTCCATACTCTGGATCCACCTGTGGGTGGCTTTCACCTGATGCCTTTGCTGGAACAGCTGCTGTCCAGTCCTTGGGGCCCTCTATACCGCCTGGTCTGCCAGGCAGTCATCAATTGTCAGCCTCCTGTCTGGCAGCTGGGCTGACCACACAAATGATCGTTCCCTCCAGGAAACATTCTCTCTTCTTGGCTTCCAGATACCCTGCCCTCTGGGTGCTCCTCCTCAATCTCCTTGACTAGTTTCTCTTCTTCCTCTCCCTCACCTACCGTCCACACTTTTGGGACCTCTGTTGACCTCATCCCATCTTAGCTTTGACCCTGTCAACAACCTGGGAATTTAAACACCAGTGTTATACAGTGGACTCACAAATCTCTCTCCAGCCCAGGCTTCTCCCAAACTCCAGATGTACATGCCCAACTGCCCAGCTGGATGCTCCAGCTGGGTGTCAGTGGACACCACACAGCACAGACTTCCCCTCATAGCAACTGGGGGCAGCTCCATCCTCCCAGGGGTTCTGGGTGGAGACATAGACTCTCCCTGACTCCTCTCCTTCCCTATTCCCACATCCAATCTGTCAACAAAGTCTGGGGCTTCTACCTCAAAATACGCACAGGTTCCCATTGTTTACTCCCACCTCCACTGCCTCCGCCTGCAGCTCGTGCCTCGCTGCTCCCTGGCACCTGCTTCCTTCCTCTGCTCTCCAGTCTGTCCCTGCACAGCACTCAAAGGACTCTTGTGACCTTCTGCATACAATTGCACCCTCCTCTGCTCAGTGCCTCCCAGTGACTCCCAAAGTCCTCCTCAGATTCCATATCACCTGGGTCTGGCCCCCCTGCCCTCAGACCCACCACTCCCACAGTATTGACTCTACCCCAGCCCACGGGCCCCTTCTCTGCCCTTCTTCCTCCAACACACCAGACAGATCTCACTTCAGGGCTTTTGCCCTGCTTAGTCCCTCTGCCTAGAACACTGTTACCCAAGGTGAATCACAAGGCTTTTCCTTCATCTCCTCAGAGAGACCTTCCCTGGCCACCCTTCATAAAATAGCTCCCTCAGCCCACCCCTGTCCCATCCATCCTGTTATTGCTTCATAACAATTTTCACAACCTGATAGTAGATTAAGAGCCTACTTATTTATTTGCACATTGCCTTTCTCTCCTCCACAAAATAAGCATTCCATGTGCAGTGTCTGTCTCTTTTGTTCCCTGTTGTATCCCCCGCAGCTAGCATGAGCCTGGAAGGCTGCCAACAGCCAGCAAATGCTTTTGGAAAAAACAGCAAGTGTGCCACAAAAGTATGCAGTGGAGAAAACCTGCAAAGCCCTTTGCAGACTAACCCCAGCCATGAGATTAGTACTCAAATGCTCCCTTGTTAATTGAGGGTCTGAATTTAGCCCAGGGTCACATGGCCAAGTGGCAGGGTCCACTCACCATCCCCGAAGCTGGCTTGGGCCTGCCGTAGACTGTGAGGAACCAGGATTCCGAACCAGTTCAGGGGGTCCTGCGGGGCTTCGGAGGGCTCTGGCGGCCTAGCGGGGCCCTTGCGCCTGCGCAAACCTGGGGGGGGGGAGGTGGTAAGGCTGAAGGAGGCTGGGATCTTACTACCTGATCTTTATGGTCTTGGCAACAATGTTGAGCCTGATCTGAGCTCATGAGTCCGGAAAACACTGATGGCTGGAAAATGCCCCAGACTTTTGTATCCTGGGAAGCAGTTTACCACAAAGCACCACCCTTCCCCTTCTGATTCAGATGAGACTCTCTGTCTACTCTTGCTCATGACTGCTATAAGACCCAAAGATGACCCTGTTTGCTTGTGACAAGGCCCCACACTGACCTTAACCATTTGCCTGAACATGCTGAAAGGCCAGGCACAGACTCTCTAACTCCCTGTTGTTTCGGGAATAATTAACTGGGATTAGAAGTTTGTCCCTATAAAACTAGCTAGACGCAAAGATGAAAGTTTTATTTTTTATTCAGCTGAGACTTCCGTGACTGCAAAACTATCCCAACTGTCAAGCAACCCACCTCTAAATTCTCTAATCCTCCCTATAGAGGAGGCAAAACCATCCTATAAGAAGTTCTGTTCTTCAGCTCTAGGGTGCTCTCTCTATCGCAAAAGCCTAAATAAAACCATCTCCTCAAGAGTTCTGTGCATTTTCTATTTGACATCAGGAAGGGGCCCTGACAGGAGAAAAGGGTGGGGGGGTCTCACCTGCCTCGCGGGGCCCCACCTCCTCTGGGGTCTGGGCGCCAGCTCTCACCACCCTGAATTTCTGGAGTCCATCCGGCGCCTCACTGAAGGACGAGAAGGGAGGATGGACCTCTGGTGGCTAGGGCCCGGACCCCGCCCACCTGCTCCAGCTTCGAAGGTGCCTCACCTGACGTGGACGCAGACCTGGGGCTCCATGCGGGAGGCATACTGTAGGGGCCCTACCGACTTGGCGCCCATGGCGTAGCGAGCCTTGGCGAGCGAGAGCCACCCCTGCGGTGAAAGCGGAGAACGGTGAGACGCACTTTATGTCCGTGTGCCCTGCCGCCCGCCCCAAGCGCCTACCTCCTCCACCCGGGTGTTCAACACCGCCCGCTTCGCCTCCAGCTCTTCCAGGTCCCGGAACAGCTGCAGGAGCAGGGAATCCAGCTGCGTTCGCCGGTCCGGCGCCGCCATGAACACACATTTGAGTCTCCGGTGGGCTGACCGGTCTGGAGCCACCTCCGTCCAGGTTGCCCAATCACCGCCCGCTGCGCCGTCATGACAGCCAATCGGCGCTTGAGACCCGCCCCCAAGGGGGCGTTTCCAGTCGTGGTCGCCGACGCCAACGCCAATGCTGTCCCGGCTTTTGGGTCACCCACTTTACGACAAGCACCCTCAGGGAAGCAGTACACAGGTATCTATTAGCGGGTTTCTCCGACCAGCGCCTCAAGTGGATCGGCCAGAAGGACTGTCGGCTGGGTCTACGGGTGTTCCGAGTCGCTTCTGGAAGCGACCGAATTCTAAAAGTCGAGCTACCAATATGGCGACGGAAAAAGGCGAAGCAGTGTGGCAACCATTTTGATTAAGGGAGGGGAGATTTTTAAACTTCATTCTGGAAGGCGCCGGCAGGAAACCTCCAGATCAGTCCCTGCCGTTTTTACAGTTGACGGACTGTTTGGAGCCGCCCAATACGATTGTTTTAGAGGTTCATATAAAAATTGGGTATCCTGGCCGGGCGCGGTGGCTCACACCTGTAATCCTAGCACTCTAGGAGGTCGAGGCCGGCGGATCGCTCAAGGTCAGGAGTTCAAAACCAGCCTGAGCAAGAGCGAGACCCCGTCTCTATTATAAATAGAAAGAAATGAATTGGCCAACTAAAAATATATAGAAAAAATTAGCCGGGCATGGTGGCGCATGCCTGTAGTCCCAGCTACTCGGCAGGCTGAGGCAGAAGGATTGCTTGAGCCCAGGAGTTTGAGGTTGCTGTGAGCTAGGCTGACGCCACGGCACTCACTCTAGCCCAGCAGCAGAGTGAGACTGTGTCTCAAAAAAAAAACAAAAATAAACTTGGGTATCCTGCATACGGATGGAAGGTGGCGAAGCCCGGAGCGGACATCTTTATTGACCTTCGTCACGAGCCACGTGACAGCGTCCTGACTCCCGTCTGTTGGTTGCCCGGATGAGCACGCGCTGCCGGACTGGCCAATCGTCTTGCGACTCCCTTCGCCATCTTAACATCGGGCATTCTCGACAGTGGCAGGCTCTAGTGAAGTTTCTAGCGACCTTCTTGGTTGAGGGCGGAAGCGAGGGCTGTGTCGCGTCGGCGGCACCCGCGGATTCTCCCAGACACACGTGGAAGCGGCGCTGAGGATGGTAGGAGGGGCGTTAGAGCTCGAGTCTCGGGGGTAGGGGACTCGCGGAGTCCTAGGGATTCGGTCCTGGGGTCGGGGGCGCGTGGTGACCGGGCCCGCTTTATCCACAGCTGCGCCGCGAGGCCCGCCTGCGCCGCGAGTACCTGTACCGCAAGGCCCGCGAGGAGGCGCAGCGGTCCGCCCAGGAGAGGAAGGAGAAGGTACGGCGGGCGCTCGAAGGTGAGCTGGCGGTGTGGAAAACGCGTTTTTTCGGCAGGAGTGTCGGTGTAGCTGGGCATCTTTTTTTACCGGCCGTTTCTTTACCTTTTGGGTTCTCTCGTTGGCGTTAAAAATGTTCCTTCCGTGTGATGGTACCAGTTGTCATTTACACTACAGCTTGCTTGCTGCTCACACTGTGTCTAGTTCTTCCCGAATTGTATATGGTCATATGTAGAAGGTGCTACCTTCTTCAGTCCAGGATCACCTAAGAATGTCTTTTTGTCTTTCAGCACTATTATGATTGCCTTGAATTTTTAAACTATTGTTCCTTGTCGAACTTAATTTTATTTGCGTTATGAGGTAGGAATCAAATTTTGTAAGTCTTTCCCTATGTTTCCATTTGCCAGATTAATGAAGTCTGTGTCTCCCATGCCTGGTTGGAAGTGCCATGTTTGTCTCTATGTTGTCGGCTGTTGTGTTGCTGGAGCTTTATGTTTCCAGTCTCATGGTGGATCACCCACAGCACCTCTGATTAATTTAGATTCCCTTTGATGTTCCTAGGTTTTAGGACTGTGAAGTGTGTGTGCTATGTGTATGTATGTTTAAGGTAAGAAGCGTAGTGTTAAACTAAACACCTGTGACCCATCCACTTATCTTACGAAGTAAAAAATAATAGATAAATTGAAATTCAGGAATATTTTCCCTAGTGTAGCTAACTACTTTATTGAATGTTGTTTAAAAAGAAATCTTTCTTTGCTGCTCTTTGTGCTTATAATAGTATACCTGGTTGTATCCCTAAATTGTATTGGTCAAGTTTCAGTTTTAAAAGTACCATTAGGTTGTGTGCATTCTTCTGCAAGAATGCACTTTACTTTTTCAATCAGAATTGTTTCTGAGGCCATTCGGTGTGGTCGGAAACCCCTTCAGGTACATGTTCTGCAGGGTCTCCATCCATTTTCCTGTGGGTGGCAATGAGCTTATTTTCAGTTTGAGGTAGTTAGGAACAGTGCTGCAGCTGTCACTGATGGATGGGTCCAAGGGTGTGCTCATAGTGAGTTCTGTACTCCAAAGTGGACGTGCCCACAGGCCATGCACCTCAAAGCGTTCTGTGCATCATGATTAGCAGCTCTGTTGTCTGAGGATCTCAGTGTCTCCAGTCCCCCTTCATACATAAAGAGCAGTCTGTATTTCTTTTAAAAATTAATTTTTTTTGGGACAAGGTCTTGCTCTGTCACCCTGGCTAGAGTGCAAAGGCATCATCATAACTCAGTGTAACCTCAAATTTCTGGGCTCAAGTGATCGTCTTGCCTCAGCCTCCCTAGGAGCTGGGACAACAGATGTGTGCCACCATGCCCAGCTAATTAAAATTATTTTTTAAGTTTTTGCCTGACCATAAAAGCAGTGTGTATTAGTGATAAAATATTTTAGAAAGCCCTCATGTTATGAGACTCAAGAACCATAGAAAATGAAGTCCTCAGCCTGGTTATAGGTTGGTGTATAGACAAAAAGAAGTTGTTTTGTCCCCTCTCTCCCCCTAGGTAATCCTGTGTCACCTGCTCAGAAAGGAGTGAGGTATTTTTCCATCAAGTGCATATAGGCTTGTGAGACACCAAGTATTGTATAAGTTGAGGGTTCCACGTTTGTGTGTTACTCAGCCCTTCTGTCTCCTCTGCAGAAAACCGCCTGATTCCCACTGAGTTACGCCGGGAGGCTCTGGCTTTACAGGGGTCCCTGGAGTTCGATGACGCCGGGGGCGAAGGTAACTGTATGGTGTAGCCCTCCTGACATTGAGCCCACTGGCTATGTGTCCTTTCTCAGATAGCTAGGCACTTTCCAACCTTAGAAAAGAGTCCACAGCAACTGCTTCTGGAACCGTCCCCAGGTACCCTTGTGTTGGCACAGACGGCACTACAGGGGCTCTCCTTGAGTGCACATTGCGTCATTTATACAGCACCTACTTACTCTTTGCTTTTGTTGTCAATTGTCCACACCCTCCCCCCACTGGAATGTCTGCCAGGGCAGGTGTCCCTAGCACCCAGCACATTGACACACCCATGTTTCATTCTTTCATTATTCAACAATAGGAAAGGAATCTCAAACAGTATTAAGTATTTGTTGAGAAGAAAATGGGTTTGTCACTGTTAGCCTTAGCAGAATCTGGGCTTGTGCTGTCTAACACGTTAGCCACTAGCCCCTTGTGACTAATGCAGCTTAAGTGATCTAAAGTGAAATAAAATGAAAGACTCTGTTCCTCAGTCACACTTGTGCTTGGTAGCCAGCGTGGCTTACTCTGTGGGTGTGGAGCATTCCCATTGTCAAAGGCTTCGTCAGACAGCACCATCTAGACGGCCTAAGGCTCCCCCAAGTTAGCATCTCCCTCCCAAGACCCTGTTGCATTTTTGCCCGTCATGCTCTCCCAGGTGTGACCGGCCATGTGGATGATGAGTATCGATGGGCAGGGGTTGAAGATCCCAAGGTCATGATCACTACGTCGCGAGACCCCAGTTCCCGCCTCAAGATGTTTGCAAAGGTATTGGTGGGTGGGGAGTGAGTGTAGGAGGCCCAGCACAAGTGGCCTAGTCCTGACCAGCCACTGTATTCTGCACATAGGAGCTGAAGCTGGTCTTCCCAGGCGCCCAGCGCATGAACCGAGGCCGGCATGAGGTGGGAGCGCTGGTGCGAGCCTGCAGAGCCAATGGGGTCACTGACCTGCTGGTCATCCATGAACATCGAGGCACACCTGGTAAAGCTGGAGGGAGAGGAGGGCAGGGGAGGGGCCAACTCAGGCAGTCTGAGGGCAGGTGGGGCCTCTGACAGCCCACTTGGCCCTGCTAGTGGGGCTCATTGTCAGCCACCTGCCCTTTGGCCCTACCGCCTACTTCACACTGTGCAACGTGGTCATGCGACACGATATCCCGAACCTGGGCACCGTATCGGAGGCCAAGCCCCACCTCATCATGCACGGCTTCTCCTCCCGCCTGGGCAAGAGGGTGAGTTTGGGGTCCCGGGGTCAGGTCTGGGAGGGAGGGACCAGGCCAGGCATTGCCGCTCCCTCCCTTGTGCTCCAGGTTTCTGACATCCTTCGTTACCTGTTCCCTGTGCCCAAAGATGACAGCCATCGTGTCATCACCTTTGCAAACCAGGATGACTACATTTCATTCCGGTGGGTCTGTGGGCCATGCCCCAGGGGATGTCCAGACCTCATGCCCCTTGCTGTGTACTGTTGACCCACGGTTGCCCCCACACACCCACCAGGCACCATGTCTACAAGAAGATGGACCACCGCAACGTGGAGCTGACTGAGGTTGGGCCTCGCTTTGAGCTGAAGTGTGAGTTTGGGGCTTTGTCCCTTGTCCCAGAAGGGGAGGCAGGCGGGCTGTGCAGGGGCTGATGGCCAATTCTGCCCCCAGTGTACATGATCCGGCTAGGCACACTGGAGCAAGAGGCCACGGCGGATGTGGAGTGGCGCTGGCACCCCTACACCAACACTGCGCGCAAGAGGGTCTTCCTGAGTGCCGAGTGAGGACACAGACGGGGAGCTCACAGACAGGCCCACCAAGCCTGAGTGCGGGACCATGGGATGGGAGGGTTTGAATAAACCCTCTGTGTCACACCCTGCTTGCCTCTGAGTAGTCAGGCCCAGCCTAAAGGACAGAGCCCTCGAGGTCCTCTTGGGTGGGGGACCTGATGGCCGGTGGGAAGAAGTTATGCCGTGTCAATGTGGGAGTTGGTGTGGTCCTGTCTAGAACTTGCCACATTCAGCCCTGGAGAGGTGTGATGCTGGTGCCCCTTGGGTGTTGGGGCCAGGTTGTGTCTGAGTGAGTGGGATGGGCCCCACCTGGTGGTCAGCAGGATCCCCTACCCCGAGCAAGCAGGTGCACCTTTCTTCCATTCACTGGGGACCCAGTGACGCTGAGGCCACCTGCTGTGCTTACCCTTGCTCTCCTGAGGCGGAGTGTCTAAGGTCACACAGGAAGGCCATCATGGCCCAGGGAGGCTGCCCTCTGTGCCCAGAGGCCCTGGTTTGACACAGAGTGGGTCTCAGGACCCTGCAAAGTTCATTGAAGTTTGCAGGGAGGGCAGTGATACCCGTAAGGAATGACTCTGCCACCCCAGGTAGGGAGAGGCGTATGCAACAAGTTGAGTAGGGATGGTGGAGAGCTGAGTGGTGCGAGGAGCAGGGAGCTGCCTGGTGACTCGTGCAGAGGCCCTGAGTTGGACAGTGCTTCTGCAGGCGACAAAATAGGAGCTGCCCAGTGGGAGAGGGTGTTCTGGGGCAGGAGATGGGTTTGGGTGGGGAGGCAGGGACTCTAGGCCCCTGTGCTCAGGTGCGGCTGGGATGGGGCCCTAAGGGCCTCTGAGCCTTCTGGCCCCAGTTCATTTCCTTCTGTGGGGCCTCCCAGGGCCTCCCTCCTGCCTGCCTCCTCACTCCACCCATGAAGAATGTGCCATTAGGTTTTTTCGTGAATTATAGAAATTTCAAAACCCATACAAAAGCAAAGTAGTGTAATGTCCTATGTTCGTTTCCTGTGGCTGCCATAGCAAAGTGCAAAGTACCACAGCGTGGTTTTTTGTTTTTGTTTTTGTTTTTTTTTGAGACAGAGTCTCACTCTTTTGCCCATGCTAAAGTGCCGTGGCGTCAGCCTAGCTCACAGCAACCTCAAACTCCTGGCTCAGGCGATCGTCCTGCCTCAGCCTCCCAAGTAGCTGGGACTACAGGCATGCACCACCATGCCCAGCTAATTTTTCTATGTATTTTTAGTTAGCCAATTAATTTCTTTCTATTTTTAGTAGAGATGGGGTCTCGCTCTTGCTCAGGCTGGTCTCAAACTCCTGACCTTGAGCGATTCTCTCGCCTCTTAGCCTCCCAGAGTGCAAGGATTACAGGCCTGAGCCACCACACCCGGCCAGCCATGGCGCCCAGCGCAGAGTGGCTTAAACAAGAGAAATTTATTCTCTCCCTGTGCTGGAGGCCAGAATCCCAGATCAAGGTGCTAGCTCTTCTGGTGGCAGCTACCCTCCTGGGCATCCCTTGGCCTGTGCTGCGTCACTTCCATCTCTGCCTTTGCCTTCCTCTGCCAGGCATCAGATCTGTTCTGTGTGTCTCTTATTAGGACTCTTGTCATTGGACTTAGTGCCCATGGAATAATCTGGGATAATCTCTTCATTTCAGGATTCTAAACTTAATTTTATCTGCAAAGACTCCTTTTTCAAGTGTTACATTCATAGACCCCAAGAGTTAGAATGTGGACGACATATCTTTTGAGGGGGGCTACCATTCTGCCTGCTGCCTGTCCCCGTGACTCATCTTCAGTGGCCATGGGCTTCTGGCCTTTCCCCGTACTGTACCTCCTGCAGATGCCCAGCCTTAGTGAGGATGGCCCCCCGCCAGCCCCCAGCACCCCTGTGCCTTCCCCCACTTGGCCAGTGCTCCATGGGGCTTTGCTTTTTAATAGCTTGAGTGCAGGAGGCTCAGAGCAGGGTTTGGCACCAAGGGGCCATCTCTTAGCCAATGACAGACAGAAAATGAGCAAGATGCGAATAGAGGCCATTGGTGGAGCCTTTCACTGTGGCCTTTTACTGTAAATTCTCAGATTGCTCATATAACCCAAGATATGCAGGTTCCCTGGTGGTGGGGGAGGGAAGGAGGCTTTATAAAGGATGGTTAGAAACTCCAAGTGTGGGATGTGTTGAGCCATTGGGGTTCCCTTGGTGGAAGGTGGTTTGGTGGGAATTTTTTAGCATTTAAAAGGTGGTCTTTTCTCTTGAGTTACCGTCCTAGGGTCGTAAGTGGTCACCAGACTGCTTGGGGGTAGCTTGGGAATACCTTAGCTTGGATGTCTGTGCAGAGGGGTTTGTAAAATGAGGCAGAGATAACAGCCGTCAAAGCTAGTTGGGAGAATCCAGGGCCAGCAGATAGCGTATAGGGGCCACTTGCCCACTGGCAAGGAGGCGCTGGAGGGATGTTTGTACATCTTTTGTTTGGCTTTTCTGTTAAGAAAACAGGGAGTACTTGTAAAATTTAGACATGTGAAGGATAAGGGAGGAGGCTGAAGTAGGAGAGTGCTCTCGTGCGCAGATTTTGCCCCATTCTTCTCGGTGTTCAGGAAGACCAGCAAATGTGGAAGCCAAGTGAAGAGTTTATGGGAGATCTGTGCTCTATTTTTGCAACTTTGATATAAACTGAATTTATTTCAAAATACAATAATGCCCCCTTCTGTGTTTTTGTTTTCTATGGTTTCTGTTAACCAAAATCAATCGCAGTCCACAGTTGTTACATAGACAATTGGTAAGTTTTAATTTGTGCTGCTCTGTCCGACCTGGGACATGAGTCATCTGTCTGGTGTAAATTTTTTTTTTTTTTCTTAAGAGACAGTCTCAAAGAGAGGTCTCAAACTCCAGGCCTCAAGCGATCCTTCTGCCTCGGCCTCCCAAAGTGCTGAGATTACAAGCGGGAGCCAGCGTGCCTGGCTCTCTCTTCATTAAGAATGTGTATACCACATTTTTTATCCATTCTTCTAGCAACAGTTTGTTTTTATGTTGTGGCTATTGGGAATGATGCTGCAATGAATATGGGAGTACAGCTGTCTCTTCAAGATACTGATTTCATTTCCTTTTGCTGTATACCCAGAAGTGGGATTGCCACATCATATGGTAGTTCTGTTTTCAAGTTTTTGAGGAACTACCACACTGTTTTCCATACAAGCTGCACTAATTTCCATTCCCACCACCAGTTCACAAGCGTTCTGTCTTAGTCTGTTTGCGTTGCTGTAAAGGAATTCCTGAGGCTGGGTAATTTATAAAGAAAAGAGATTTATTTGGCTCATGGTTCTGCAGGCTGTACAAGAAGCTTGGTACCAGCATCTGCTTCTGGTGAGAACCTTAGGGAGCTGTCACTCATGGGCGAAGGTAAAGGGGAGCGGCGTCTCATGGCAGGAGGAAGGACACAAGAGGAGGTGCCAGGCTCTTTTCAACAGGAGGGCACCAAGCCATTCATGAAGGATCCACCCCCATGGCCCAAACACCTCCCACCAGGCACCACTTCCAACACTGGGGGTCACATTTCGACATGAGATTTGGAAGGGCCAAATACCCAAACTGTTAGGTTCTCTTTTTTCCACATTCTTGCAACATTTTTTATCCTTTGTTTTTTAATAATAGATATCCTAACAGGTGTGAGGTGGTAGGTAGCTCATGGCAGTTTTGATTTGCGTTTTCCTGATAACTAGTGATGTTGAGCACTTCTTCACATACCAGTTGGCTTATTTGCATATAGATGTCCCCTTTGGAGAAATGTCTATTCAGTTACTTTGCCCATTGTTTTTATTTTTTTTTGAGACAGAGTCTCACTCTGCTGCCCAGGCTAGAGTGAGTGCCATGGTGTCAGCTAGCTCACAGCAACCTCAAACTCCTGGGCTCAAACAATCCTACTGCCTCAGCCTCCTGAGTAGCTGGGACTACAGGCAAGCGCCACCATGCCTGGCTAATTTTTTCTATATATTTTTAGTTGGCCAATTAATTTCTTTCTATTTTAAGTAGAGACGGGGTCTCGCTCTTGCTCAGGCTGGTTTCGAACTCCTGACCTTGAGTGATCTGCCCGCCTCTGCCTCCCAGAGTGCTAGGCTTACAGGCGTGAGCCACCGCAC
>CAUYRT010022299.1:0-12057 GCA_963574885.1 Lepilemur ruficaudatus
ATTTTATATTTCTGAATAAATCTCATAGACCTTTACTTTATAACTTTTCTCATGTTAGAAAAATTAAAAGAACCTTATAAAGAAGGGCTTGTTATTCTGGTTTTAAGGCTAAATGTATTTATATCTCCCACATTTCATTGCTTACAGGAAGACAAAAGCCTGACGTAGCACACATAATCCGTGAGGGTTAATTCTCCAGTACTGCCTAATGGAACACATGGTGTTTGGGGTCAAGTACTGAAATGTAAAGTGGGAAACTATTCCCTGTGAGTGTCTGAATGGAAGACTGAGTATTGTCTGGCCAAAGCAATGCAGTACCCATCTATGCAAACCAAGAGGACAATGAGTCCATTGCCTAAAGAGTAAGAATAGAAATAGCCACGTTTGTTCAACAGTCACAGATTGCTAAAATAGTAATCATTTATGCTTTAATTTATATTGCTGATGTAGACACAATTGTGATATTGAGTTGAGAGATTTTAAAGACAATCTATTGGCTACCATCAAATCTTAAGATACAAATGTCACCTCAAAACCTTCCTAATACAGCAGTACATACGCTTCTTTCATTGTGATTCACTTACTACTGCAGATAACAATGAGTATGGTGATACCTGCCAAACACTTTTATGGGGAAGTCTCAAGTTTAAAGTGATGCTACTCTTATGTTTGTCATGGGTAATCATCATTCTATCTTATGCTTGATTATTTTCAATAATAAGTTGGTAGAAGATAAATGTATGCTTAGTAGCATTCAGGTTTGGATAACTCATGAATGAAGTTATCAAAAATCAAAGCAAAAAAAATAATTGAAAAGAGCGTATCATCTTAAGAACTTTGTATAGACTTTGTTTATAAAACATGGTAACTGAGGAGGGAAATATTCTAGTTATTGAAGCTCTACTCTTGGAGCTTTTATATGCATAATCTTATTTAACCCTAGCAACAACCTATGAGATGTATAGGATTCTCTCAATTTTACAGGACACTGAGGTCTGGAGATGCTGTATACCCAAGGTAACACAGGTTAGTATTACAGTATAGCATAGTCATTCACATCTTCACTCATCAAAATTTGATTAAGATTATGTGTGCCAAGAACTATACTAAGCACTTAGGTTAGAAAAAAAATAGTTTCTTTTTTTGCATGTATCTTACAGTCCAGTGATGACCAAGATGGCCTTAAGATTCTCTTCAGCTTGACTAAACTTTAGATAGGTTTCTTCCTGACCATAGTTCCCTGACCCCTTTTTGTAGTGCATTTACATTAGAAAACTTTGCATTGTATATTCTTTCTCTGCTCCTTTGAAATGTAACTCATCTCCCAGCATCTTGGCAATTTTACAACCCAGGAATGTCTGTCTTTTTCTTTTTTTATTTCAGGAAATTACAAGAGTACAAACATTATGGTTACATTTTATATCTTTGCCTCTCCCTAGCAAGGGTTAGAGGTATGCCCCTGCCCTCCACAATGCTCACCGCATCCTCAGTTGTGAATCTACCCCCCAAACTCCCTAATCCCTGGATAACACCACCACCAAGTGAGCACCATAGTGTTAATCAGTCAGTACCAATTTGATGGCGAGTACATGTGGAGCCTAGATATCTCAAAGTGCTAAAAATAGGAATGTCCTTCTTAAGGACCTGGGACCTATCCCTTTGAAATGTAATCTTCCAGGAAGGTATCTCCCAGGACTATGTAGGAGCCTAACTTAGATAAATACCAATGAGCAAACACAGATGCCCTAATTACAACTGTTGATTTTCCCTATTTCCACTAGCTTAATCCAGCTCTTAAAAACTCTCTCACCTTCTGTTCAGTGGAGTTGAATTCAATTTCTGTCCCTTATTGCAATAGTCCTGAATAAAGTCTTCTTTACCTTTAATTTTTCTTTGACAGTGCTATAGACAGAAAGTAAGCTAATAACCAAATGAATAATTTTGGAAACAAATGAGGTAGAAAATAAAATAAGGGGACAGGACTATTAGAAGAGATTGGTGAGGACTAGGCTTTCTGAGGAGATGATGTATAACCGAAGGCTTGAAAGACAAGAAAAGTCCTACCAAGAGCTGGGGAAGAAGAAAAGGGACAGAGAGGGAACAGTAAGCCCAAAGGCACAAGTCAGGAAAGACTTTCATAGATTTAACGAAGTAAGAAGGTCAGTCCAGGGCTACTGCCATCACTCAGGCAAAAAATAACAATGTCCCAGGGTACACTGCAGCAGAAAAGATGGAGAGGTGTGGACAGATTCAAGACAGGTTCTGGAGGTAGACGCACTAGAACATATCACTGTTTTGCCTTGAGAAACTGGGGACATTTTATTATCCTTTGTTGAGCTGGGAAGATTGGGAGGAGGACTTACTAGAAGAAAATTCTAGAGATTAGTTTTGAATATGATAGCATATGCTATCATATGACATAGTCAAGAAACACTTTTGGAGTAATTGGATCCTAACTGATGGAGCAAAGCCCCAAAGACAAGGCTGGCTGGGAAACTAAGCTCTGCAAGAGCTGTGAGAACACTGAGGATAGCGAAGCAACAAAAAGGTGAGATCTTTAGGAGTCAGTGTAGAGAGAGATTAAAGGCTGCTCCTGTGCATTTATTAGAATTTAGAGGTCAAACGAGGAGGTGGAAACAGTAAAATAGTTAGGTCAGATGTGGGCAGGAGATAAAACTCAACACAAGGCAGCTCTTAGTGTAGACCCCAGCTTTCCACGTACTAGACATGACATTGAACCATGAGTCTAATTGTCCTGAACCTCTGGCAAAATGGGATTGTACAACGAACCACTTTACTGAGCAGTTTTTATCACATTGTAGTCACTTAGTGAATGTTTTTTTATCTGTTTTCATAGAGCGGAGTTTTAAACACAGGTTTATCTGAAGCCAAGTCTGTCGTTTTTTTCCTATTGTGTCATATTTCTTCAGATATTTGTTAATTTAGATAATCTTGATAATCTTAAAATTTTAGTACATATAATTCTATTTTTCCTGAGGTATTAAAGACAGCAGTGTTAGAGAGAGCAGTCTTAAGGTTTATGATCAAAATGATGAGAACATTTAAAGATGTATACATTCTTTTTAATATCTGCGTACGTCCT
The DNA here is from genome assembly GCA_963574885.1 of Lepilemur ruficaudatus. Classification (NCBI taxonomy): domain Eukaryota; kingdom Metazoa; phylum Chordata; class Mammalia; order Primates; family Lepilemuridae; genus Lepilemur; species Lepilemur ruficaudatus. The sequence continues at coordinate 3,104 of CAUYRT010022299.1, forward strand.
CTCTCCCTTTTCATACTCCTTGAATCCGAAGCACCCTTTAGATCTTTGTTTCCCATTTCACTTTTCTGGTAGTGTCTAGCAATCAGAAATGTAATAATAGCAATCATAATTATAACAGTAATAAAATAATACTGAGCAGTTATTAATTCCAATAAGCATATTTGAGCATTTGCTATGGATTAGCCATGGTGCTAGTCATATTAAATACATTAAATAGCTATTAACTGATGAAACAATCATTTTCATACAATGAAACTTCTCAGTATTTTCAGATATAACCAAATAATCTCAGAAAGGGAATATGTGGTTAACCTGTTTTTATAATTTTTTTCTGAGACTTTTTATTTTATGTTATAATCTCAGACAGCAGAGTTTAATTGCAAAAAGAAAATATAATGCCCTGACCAATTAAACAGGTGTTATTAATATAGATGACACAGTAATTATTTCAGTCATATGTTTTATACCTTTAGGAAGTACATCAATAATTTAACAGCCTTCTGGAACTTTAAAAGGGCACTAGAAAAGAGAACTCATTTTTATTTTTCTTACTTGCTGCTTAAATTATATTGTCCAACCTGCTTATTTTTTGTTCCATCCTGACTGTGAAGATGCACTTATAAGAACCAGTTATTGCTAAGTATTGTTTGATCCCCAAGTTCCACTGCCTGACATCATGAACTCAATTTTATCTGTCAAAGTTAAACACGAGATGAAATGCACAAACAGACCCATCTTGGTAATCAAGACTGCTTTTGTCTTAATGGTTTGGGCTTTTAGCAGAAATGCCATGGCAGGAGTTGGCTCAGGTCATAAACTGTAAAATCAAGCTGGATTTCCAAGAAAGAGGAAAAGATGAAAGAGATGAAAAGATCACCCCAGGGCGAGTCTGATTCATGTCAGTTATGGTTTCCCCAGTGTTCTTGCCACTCTCCTCAGTCCTTTATTTTGTTTTTTCTCTCCACAGATTCTATCTCTTTCATTAAAATCCCCTCTTATTTTTTCTGAGTGAATCTCTATTTGAAATTGGCTGTCAAAAGATGGCATTGCTAGCAGTCATATTCAGGTTTATAAGGTATTTTATGTATTCTCAAACTATATTGCCAGAAAAAGTTTGTCTTTCAGTTAAGAAAGATGCCCCCCAACCATTTTTTCCCCTCATAAACTGAGAATGGTGCTGTCATCCTTATGGGTTGATCTATTTTGGCTTTTAAGACAATGATATTTCAACTTTCATTTCATTTGTCTTGTATGACAACTGGTTCTTAGGCCACTGAAAACAAAAACAATAATAAATTAATATGTTTGGGACACTATCCAGGAAGAAACTCAAACCAAGAAATGTCAAGGCTATTGCGGTTTGTGGGCATGGTCAGTCAGTGGCTTGTGGCACGTACTTGACTTTCTAGAAAAGTGAAAAATGATTTTGAATATTTAGCACAAATAAATATTTCATAGTGTTTATTTTAAAATCTGGTACATGTTTATGAATTTTTTTTCTAATTCTCAATGTACCTTTATTCTAATTGCTCAGATTCCCTCAAAATGTAATGTGAAATCAAAATTGCTAAAGTAATTGTTCAGAGTTGTACACTAATACTCTTTCTTTTATTACTGCAAATTAAATGAGGGCCAAATAACTTTCCTGGAATTTCATTTAAACTTTTTCATTTACAGAAGAAGAAATCACTACTCATTGGGTTTTAAAATATATGCAATCAATTTTATCTAATCCCTTTGAATTCATAAAGCCAGTTTCATATGAACAGACTAATACACAAAATACTTATTTTTATTTTCCCTTACAGAACTTCATTAAAATATAATCTTAAGAATATTTATAATCTCCCTAGCACATGTAGGGAACATTTTAATAGATGGTTTCTTAGCAGACATTTTGCCAATAACAACTACTGCTAGAGCCTTCTCAATTACTACATCTGGCTTCCTAAATTAAATAGAATAATCAGTTATTGAGTTATTATTATAAGTCAGGTGCAATACCAGGAGTTATGGATAACAATATCAGTAGAACATGGCTTCTAACCTCAACGAATTTCAATCTAAGCATAAGGGATTAGACAAATACACACATGATCATAATTCTAGGCAGAATTTGATAATTGTCAAAATGGAAATAAAAGCTGTGAGTGCTCATATGCAGAAGAAATAGGATGTGGTGAGTGGGACATGGGAACCAAATACAGCTTTATGAAAGAGATGACATTTGGACCTTGTAAATGGTGGAGATTTGACAAGTGAATGTTTAAAAAGTAGGTCCTTCCAGGTGGTCAGGAAAATTGGTGGTAGAAAAAAGTCAAACAAGTATGGAGAACGGTGCTTTTTGAAGATTATTTTCTCTCTTTAGCACAGTTATTCTTCAGAATACCTAGGGTTAGTCCCAGAAGTTATGAGTGAAGGAGAAATAATGCAGGCTAAGTGGCTGAATTTCCAGAGCACCCTTCCTCACGGTGAAGGTGAAATCAGAAGCATCCTTAGATGTGCTATAGGATGCTGTTTCTAACTTGCCATAAAATTTTAGTGTAGGTTTTCAGCTGTCAGAGTATCTGAAGTTGAATGTATTTTTAAACTTTGCTAAGACACTATGTGGACAAAAATCTTTCCATTTTCAATTTAGGAAATTCACATTATAAATTTACTTTTATGTGTGTTTGTAGTGGATATAGATGCACATACATATTCAAAATTCAAAAGAAGTGAAATAAGCTAATTAGTCAAAGTTTCATTGACTAAATACTCGATTTACTCCCAGGGACTTTTGGAAAGGGAGAAAAGGTGAGCAGGAACCTGAAGGATTGTGACACATTCATAGAGTTCCTGGCTAATTGTAAATCAGGACCTGTCATCTGAGGAAGAGAAAGTGGCTAAGGAGCTCAAAAGAGTAAAATAATCCACTCCATCCATTTAAAAGTTCTGATCTCTTACTTGCTGCGAGTAAAGCTTATTGTCTCCCACATTTAAAGAATGATTAATTTATATAGCAGCAATAGGACGTATAAAGAGTGAATTTTGGAAATAGAGAAAGGAGGAAAAAAATCAGAATTAGTTTTCTTTTTTCTGGCTAACACAAGGATTCTGATTTCGGAAGGTAGTATCACCTTGAATAGAGTATGCTGTTACCCTTCTATATGCTGTGTTGTGTTAGGAAGGATATTTAAACATGTAATCCCAAAATTGTGTTTAGTTTTTACTTCTGTCTTTTGGTCTAGAAGGAATAGGTAAATATATGTGTACTTCTTTTCAATTCATGATTATAAAGCTGCAGTGAGAATGAAGATTTCTTTTTCACAAACAGCATGACACATCTGGTAAGAGAAGTATAAATGTGAAGACAGGAGAACCAAAAATCTAGTTATTTGAAGGCTTCGCCTGTAGACATACACTTTCACCTGGATTAGTGAAACTGTCTCCAAAACGGCATACCTTGTCCTAACTCTCTCCACATCTTCTACCCATCATATAAGCTGTTAATGGCTTGAAAGTATTTTTTAAATAAATTATTAAAAGTAAAATATAATAACAACAACAACAAAAACCCTCCAATTATTCCCCATGGCCTATAAGGTAATGTACAGACTCTTCGACATTGAGGACTCTGCAAAACATGCCTCCTTCCTCTGACATTCTTTCACTATTTATTCACTTACTCTTTTAATCTTTTAGCATTTCTCAGCACCTAGTCTCTGGCCAGCACTACTCTGGCACAGAAAATCTCCTTGCTGTAAGGCAGAGACATTCTTGTATCTTGATACAATCTTTTGCATTAGTTCAATTGATTGTTCAACAGAAAGTTTCCTGTTATGGTTATCAACATATATGGTGTCTTCTTTCTGTTGGAAATGGAAATGTATCTATTCTTAAAGGCCTAATTCAAGCTCTACATCTTCCCCAATTATGAAGTTTGTTGAATTAGACTAAATTCCACTTTCTGCGCTATTGTTTAACTATAGATTTTTTTGTATTTACATCTGACTCATGCTTGTCAACTCTCTGCTTCTCTTGTCACTTAGCTAATCTATATAGATTTATTTTTGTTAGTCTTTCCCTTCACAAGCCAATCTTTCCATTCCATTAATCATCCTTGTCTTTCTTCTTTGAACTTAAACTAATTTATCTGAATTTGTTAATACTGACATATTCAGAGTAAAATATTCCAGGAGGACTCATGTTAAAATCCTGTACAGTATTATCCATCTCTTTGTTTTAACCGAATTTAGTCATTAATGTGCAGATCTCATTCTTATGTTTAGATAGAAGTATGCATAAGAAGCTATGTTATATTGTATTTGACCATTTATGATCTATCCACTAGACTATGAGATCTGGAAAGGGAGGGTGTTTTAGTCATCCAGTGGATAGTTTGTGAATTGCATGTTGCACTTCTGTGGAACTTTCTGCTATAATATTTACTTTTTGTAGGAAAACAAAGGTTTTCATTTGAATTTTCAAACACCTGAATATTAATATTAGAATGTTTAGATCATTACAATTGCCATGTTAGGTTAGATCTTTCTGCCATTTATCCATTTATTGTCCATCAGCTCTATATCCACAGGTTTTTTTTTTTTTTTTTTTTTTTTGCCGTTGCTTTGTGATGATAGAGTTGAATTCTGTAAACATTTCTCCTTTGCCAGTGGACACAATGTTAAATTCTGCCAGTAGAGGGCATTGGAGGAAAACTGCAAGGCATAGAAGAAGAAGAAAGAGCTTCTTTTTCCACGTTTCCATGTGCTTTTCTTCTTGCTCTCTGGCATGGGTACCAGCAGCTTATCAGAAACTCACTGATAATCACCAGCAGGAGGTTTCCTACTCATCATCTCCATTCCACCAACATCCCCACAACCCTCTAGTAGGCTGAAGACACACTTTCTCCAGTGAGATCTGAATCTCAGCCTTGGGGAGAGGGACTCTTCAACTTTGTTCCTTTCTTGGGTACTCTCCCTCAGCCATAGAAATAGTAGTTGTTCCACGCATTTTCTATTCCAATAATCTTTTGCAGTCTCTTACCTTTTTAAAGTATTTAATTATCTTTTACTAGTCAATAATTCATATTAAATTTTCACTGTTAAAATTACTGGTATAATTTTTGTCCCTAGTTTCCTGACTGGACCCTGACTAATACAATCCAATGTAGGCATTTTTGTATTTTGTATGTTTGAGAATGGTCATATGTGACACATAGTCAAAGGGTACAGATTGTCTATGTACAAAGAAATCTTTTTGTAGTTCATGCAGTTGATATTTTTATTATGATTTAACTTGAGTTATAATGATTTTTTTAGAGTTTTCCTTCAACTGCACAAGTTCTTCCTGGTGGGGACCAGCTTATAAAAATGTTTGAGAGTGATGTCAAAAGGGTTGATAATATTAAATAATAACTTATAATAATTATGTTAACAGTTAACATTTACTGAATGCTTAGCATTTATCAGCCACTGTTCTAAGTGCTTTACATATATCAAATTATTAATCTTAAAAATCCTATCAATTAGTATTAATATAATTTTGACTTTATAAGTGAGAGAACCAAGGCATCAATATGACCAATTAAAGTCCACAGCATAAACCAGAGCATAAACCACACTTGATATTGGTGTAAGAAATACCGAGGTGTTTTATCAATTGCAAGCTCAATATAAGCCATGAATGTGATACAACACCACAAAGCTAATGAAATCTTAGTCGGCATTAAATGAAGTATAGTGTCTGTAAAAAAAGAGGTCATTGGTTGTTTGAGACATCACTGGAAATATTTAATTTACTATGTGCCAGTCCAGTTTTAGATGGATTTTGACCAACTGGAATGGACACAGATTTCCACAAATGGAAATTTGTATTTCAAAAAAATGACCCTGTATAAAAAATAGTTGAATTAATGAGAATGTTTGGTCTATGGAAGAAAGGATTTGGGAAAGAAGATGGCTAACTGTTTAAATATTTGAAAGACTCTCGTATTGAAGAGGAATTGAATTTATTCATTTTGGCTCCAGAAGGCAGAACAAGTATTAAAGGGTAGTAATTACAAGGAAGACTGTTACTGCTAAATATAACAAAGAAATAGAATAATGAGTTCCAAATACCTTGAGCTTCTAGTAGTTTGAGGAAAGAACAGAATCATAAAATGGAAAATACTATAACAAAGCATTGCATGACCTAATGTAACACACAGACACATGCCATGAGAAGAGCCTGAGAAATATTTGTTAGGGGTTTTGTGGAAAAGAGAATTAATGTATTACATAGTTCTGGGATATCTTCCAAGTTGAAATTTCATGATTTTATTACAATCAAATTATATTGTTAAAATGTAACATGTAGATATTCACATAGAGGTTTTTGGAAAGCTGGTGAACTGAATTTGGCTCCCTTTCCCTTAGTCCCAAATATGGGATTATGTAGCAGATATTAGGCATTATTATGCCTAATAATCATAGGTATCCGTGAGAGTGAGGAATAAAAAGCAGAAGGTCTGGAAAATCTACTTGAAAAATAATTGAGGAAAACTTCCCTGGGCTCACTAGAGATTTAGTCATCCAGATACAAGAAGCTCAACAAACACCTGGGAGATTCACTGCAAAAACTGTATCATCAAGGCATATAGTCATCAATTGGCCAAAATCAACATGAAGGAGGAACCCCTACAATCCACGAGGTGAAAACATCAAGTAATTTAAAAAGGAAAACCCATGAGACTAACAAGATTTCTTAAGAGAAAACTAACAAGTCAGAAAGGAATGAGTCCTATCTTTAGTCTCCTTAAGCAGAATAACTGCCAGCCAAGATTTTGTATCCTGCACAACTAAGTTTCAAAAATAAAGGAGAAATAAAGTCCATCCCAGGCAAGCAAACACTAAGGGAATTTATTACCACTAGATCTGCCCTACAGGAATGCTTAAAAGTGTTCTATATGCGGAAGAGAACAATTGATACTCACCAGTGTAAAAACACCCAAAAGCTAAAATTCACAGCTCTTACAAAACAGTAACATAAGGAAGAGAACAAAGCAACTAGAGAACCATCAAAATGATGACCAGAACAGTATCTCACATATCAGTACTTACATTGAAAGATGTAGATTGCCTAAATGGATTAAAAAAACTGCCCATAATTCAAATATATGCCGTCTCCAAGAAACCAATTTAACTCACAAAGATTGTCACGGACTCAAGGTAAAAGGGTAGAAAAAAATAATCCTTGCAAATGGAAACCAAAACTGAGCAGAGAGAGCTATTCTCATATCAGAGGTAATAGACTTTAAATCAACAATGGTAAAAAAGACAAAGATGGTCATTATATAATGATAAATGGGTCAATTCAACAGGAAGATGTAATAATCCTAAATATATATGCGCCTAAAACAGGAGCTCCAAGACTTATAAAACAAATGCTACTAAATCTAAGGAAAGAAATACACAGTAATAGCATAATAGCTAGTGTCTTCAACATTTCACTGATAGAACTGAACAGATCATTGAGGCAGAAGATGAAGAAAGAAATACTGGACTTAAGTGGGACTCTACAACAAAAGAACCTAAGAAACATTTATAGAACATTCAACCCAAAAGCTATAGAATATGTATTCATCTCATCAACACATGGGACATTTTCCAAGCTATATCATATATTAGGCCACAAAAAAAGTCTTGGCACATTTAGAAAAACTTAAACTGAAATCATATCATGTATCTTCTCAGACCGTAGTGGAACAAAACTAGAAATCAATTCAAAGGGGAATTCTCAAAACTACAAAAAATACACGGAAATTAAACAACCTGTTCCTGAACAATCCATAGGTTATTGATGAAATCAAAACAGAAATTAAAAAAAATTGAATTGAATGACAAAAGCAATACATGCTTCCAAATCTCTGTGATACAGTAAAAGAAGTACTAAGGAGAAAATACATAGACTTAAATACTTACATCAAACAGACAGAAAACCCAGAAGACACCACCAAAAGACTCCTAGAATTAATTAATACATTCTGCAAAGTCTCAGGTTACAAAATCAATGTACACCAGTAAGTAGCATTTCTATATACTAATAACAGTAAAGCTGAGAGTCAATTCAAGAGCACAATACTATTTACAATAGCTACAAAGAAATTAAAATACCTAGGAATATACTTAATAAAAAAGGTGAAAGATCTCTACAAGGAGAACTACAAAACACTGATGAAAGAAATCATAGATGACACAAATGAATGGGAAAATATCTCATGCTCACAGATTGGAAGAATCAACATTGTTAAAATGCCTGTATTGCCCAAAGTGATTTACAGATTCAGTGTAATTCCCATCAAAATACCAACATTTTTCACAGATCTAGAAAAAATAATCTTAAACTTCATATGGAGTCAGAAAAGCCAAAATAACCAAAGCAATCTTAAGCAAAAAAAATGTGTGGAGGCACACATTACTTGACTTCTAATTATACTATAAGGCTATAGTAATTAAAATAGCATGGTACTGGTATAAAAGTAGAGATATAGACCAATGATAAAGAATAGAGAAATCCAGAAATAAAACCACATAGCTACAACCAACTGATTTTCACCAAAGCACACAAAAACATACACTAGGGAAAGGATACTCTATTCAATATATGGTGCTAGGAAATTTGGATGTTCACATGTAGGAGAATAAAATAGGATACTTATTTTTCACCATGTACAAACATTAACTCAAGATGGATTAAAAGCATAAATGTAAGACCTGAAACCATAAAAATTCTGAAAAACCCCTTAGGAAAAATTCTTCCAGACATTGGCCTAGGGAGGCAAAGAATTTATAACTAAGGCCCCAAAGGCAAATACAGCAACAGCAAGAATAAATAAATGGGATTTAATTAAATTAAAAAGCTTCTGCACAGCAAAGGAAATAATCAACAGAGTAAATAGACAATCTACAAATGGGAGAAAATATTCACAAACT